>PVKC010002962.1:0-40871 GCA_004027635.1 Crocidura indochinensis | reverse complement strand
GATCAAACATGTGTAAGACCACCAAGTAGCAAATTAGACGCAGAGGAGACCACTTGCTTTAGCAACCCCGGGGGAGGGGGGGAGGCGGTAGGGGAGAGGATATGGGAACTAGGATTGGAACTGAGGTGGACTGAGGACTTTTTGGTGATGGGAGTTCCCCTGATTTTATGTTAATTTGTACCTAAAATATGATTGCCAATGATATGTAACCCAACATGTTTAAAAATAAAAATTATATTAAAAAAAAGAAAAGAAAAAGCTTACATTAAAATACAATTTATTTTTTTGTAATATTTTGTTTGTAATAATATTTACTTTCCTTATAGAATAATGTGTATCTCATATAATTTATTTCATAATGACATTTCTTCTCAGGAGTGTACTCTGTGTCTTATGATCTCAACAAATTATTATTGACATTTCCTTAGAAGTTTTAACAGTTCTAATAAATTCCAATATATTATATTAGTCAGTTATGCAAATTTGATTCTCCATATTTTTAAGTAACAGCTATGTACTAGAGTCATCAGAATTCCCCTGACATGACTTAGGTTTTTGTCTTTGTTTTTTTTTTTTTTTGGCATTAGTTTTAAGCCTAGGGCATTGATACTAAAATTTAGAGAAAACATGTTATAGCTTCAAAGAATTGTTATATCTTTTAATCATAATGTAAATTTTAATCATGCGCTGGGAAAAAATAGAAGTTTTTGAGGATCAAGGGAAAAATAGAACACTATACTTTGTAAAGAGGTATAAATATAGACAGGTTGGTGGGAAATGAAAATCCATTTTCTACTTATTTACTCTATCATGCTCTTTACTATGATTTCTAGTAAGACTACAGATTACCAGGAGTGGAGGACTATATAGAGAAATAATATTTAGTGCTGAGCCACCTGGTGAAAGAATAGTTAAAACCATAAATTGGCTGCATCTGCATGAATACTATGCTCAATATGGGGGAGGAGGAAGCAGGAAATTAAAGTAAGGAAGTAACATACCTAGGGTCACTTTTCACATTCAATTCACATTTAATTTCAATGATACCCTTTCCAATAATGTCCTTCCTAACATCTACTTTGCAGAATATCCATTGGGAAAATTACTTTTTTGAAAGAGACATGAATGCATTTTGAGTGTCTTTAAATTTGCAGCACTTATCTTCTAAGAATTAAGTCATCATTTCCTCTTGATTTAAAGAAAATAATTACTTTAAAAGATTTTACCACCTGAATCATACAATTGGTTTATAGTTCTTCATCATTTATTTTAGAATTTCCTGATTACTTTTCAGTTAAAAAAAACATGATGTTTTATTGGACAAAAAAAATGAGGGAGGGATCAAGTTATATTTCAGCTGACTATAGATCTGTTTGCAACAAACTTCATTTATGAACGTGATGCAAAGGAAAGCGAACTTTTTCATTTGAATTTTGGTTGGTTTATGAAAGCAAATTATTCCACTTGGATGTTTGATGTACTTGAATGTTTGTTGTGATAATAAAAGAATAACATCTGTGATTCAAATGAGTTTTTTCTTGGTGTTCTAGAAAGTCCAGAACTTTTCTAAATTCACTGGATGACCCTAAGAAAACATATCTAAAGGTGATACTCCAAACTCTCCAGTAATCCAATAGGCTGTAAAACTGAGCTAATCCTGTAAATGTTTTACTGCACAGCAGTGGTGAAGTGGGTTTGGTGGGCTGCGGTCTTGCTACCTAATGGAATTCCTTTGTGCCAGTGCCTTATCCTCTCTCAAGAAATCACTGCACTGAAGTCTTGAAAATGTTGTTTGGTCTTCACAGACATACTATTTCACATATTCAATTAACGTGTAATTCTTTAGTGAAGTATAGAATAAAACAAAAGTAAACTAACTAAATACCTTTACTTCATTCCAGTCCTCCCTCCTTTCCTCTCCCTCCTTCGCTTGCTTCCTTCCTTACCTTATCTTCCTCCTTCATTTCTCCTTTCTTCTTTCTTTCTTTCTTTCTTTCTTCCTTCCTTCCTTTCTTTCTTTCTTTCTTTCTTTCTTCTTTCTTCTTTCTTTCTTTCTTTCTTTCTCCTTTCTTTCTTTCTCCTTTCTTTCTTTCTCCTTTCTTTCTCCTTTCTTTCTTTCTTTCTTTCTTTCTTTCTTTCCTTCTTTCTTTCTTTCTTTCTTTCTTTCTTTCTTTCTTTCTTTCTTTCTTTCTTTCTTTCTTTCTTTCTTTCTTTCTTTCTTTCTTTCTTTCTTTCTTTCTTCGTTTATCCTTCCCTCACTCCCCCTCTTTATTCCTTTTCTCATTTTCTACCTCTCTACCTTTCTTCCTTGCTTCTTCCATTTTTTGTTCTTTAGTATCTTTATTTAAGCACCTTGATTACAGACATGATTGTAGTTGGGTTTCAGTCACTACAGAGAACAACCCTCTTCAGCAGTGCAACATGCCCATTACCAATGCCCCTAATCTCCTCCCTCCCCTCACCCCATGTATTTAAAACAGGCATTACAACTTTTCTGATTCATTTTTTTTCTGGATTTTGGGTCAAACTTGGTGGTGCTCATAGATTATTATTCTTCATTCAGGAATTACTTCTGTCAAGCTCAAGGGACCACATGGGATGCTGCCAATCCAACCTGGACTGACCAATTAAAGACAAAAGCTCTACTATCACTCTGCTAATCAGTTCTTTACCATGTTTCAATATGCTAATTTTTACTCAATAAATAATGTACAATGTTTATTTTTCTCTGAAATTTGTTCACATAGCATAACCACCATTTTTTAATGTTACAAGCTTTTCTTTCTTTCTTTCTTTCTTTCTTCTTTTTTCTTTCTTTCTTTCTTACATTCTTTCTTTTCTTCCTTCCTTCCTTCCTTCTTTCTTTTCTTCCTTCCTTCTTTCTTTCTTTCTTTCTTCCTTTCTTTCTTCTTTCTTTCTTTTCATGTTTAAGAAATATTTAAGTCATTTCTATACCTTGGTTTATTTTTGTTTTGTTTTGGGATATACACAGCAGTATTCAGAGATTAGTTCTCTCTCTTTGCTCAGGGATCATTCCTGGCAAGCTCAGGGTACCAAATGGAGTACTAGGGATCAAACATATTGGCTGCATGCACGACATGTGCCATATCTGCTATGCTATCTCTCTTACCACTATAGATTGACATTTTAAATAATGATTTAGTCATGCCTTTATTTTTAATGCTTGTTCTTTTAATTTTAATTTTTGGTTTCTGGCCACTCCCAGGTTAACTAAGGGCTGACTCTTGGCTCTGCACTCAATGACAACTCCTCTCTATCTAAAAGGACCATATACAGTGCTGAGGATTAAACCCAGCTCAGCTGTTTACAAGGCAAGTGCTCTACCAGCTGTACTATACCTCTCTTGCCTCAAAAGTACATTGTTTTAAAACAAGAAAAGCAAATAGTTGTCATTAATTTCATTTCACTGATTAGTAATTATATTAGGTATATCATATACATTTTACTTCTTCATTTTTTCTCTTTGTTTCTTTTAAAAGATTTCTAGGCTTTCTTTTAAATGAAGAACTCCTTTATCAAAAACTAAATAGATAGTAAATGGGTAATGACTTACATTTATAAAGAAGTGTATATTTGTAAAATCAATGCATATTTTATTCCCTGGAATCAAGAATTTTACTAAAAAATTAGTCATCATACAGCAAGAGTCTTAGTTTCCAGCTTTTCCATTAACTGGCATAGTAAAGAGTTTCAAAGAGTACCTTTAAAATTTTCACCTACATGGAAGATCATCTTCTGTACTACAAATTACTGTCTATTTTGGATATTTTATTAGAAATTTCTCCAATGCTTATACTATATCTTCTACAAATTTTAATGAGATTAAAAATGCTCATAGAACAACTTTAATTCTTATAGTTTCATGTTGGGGGCCTCCCAGTGTCCAGTGAACTCTAGGATCATGATTCTAGTAAATATCAGTAAACCAGGCTAGACAGCCAGTGTGAGGCATAAATATGCAGTACAACTTGAACCCTGTGATGCTAGATATCTGGCAGATTAGATGACTCAAAAATGCATCCTTAGAAAGTAGCACTAAATCACTGGATAGGAATCACAGCAAAATAATGTAAAAACAAAATATTTTGATCATCTTCATTAGTGGGTTCTCTTTTTTTAATATAATTTTTATTTTAATCATAGTGGCTAACATATCTTTCAGAGTAATGTTCCAGGTACATGTAAACATTGAATCAGGGGAATTCCTATCACCGAGTTGTCCTCCCTCCACCTCTGTTCCCATCCTGCCTACCCTATCCTCCACTCTCTCCCCAGGGACTTCTAGATTTGGGTGATCCCCTCTGTGTCTAGTTTATTACTTAGTGATCTTATATCTGTTTGGTCTTGGTGCCTCCATTACTTCTCCCTCTAATTGGGAGGCAGGATTAGGTAGTTTGAGTTATGTGGTTTTGTTTGGGGAAGAGTAGAGTAATAGAATGGGGTAAAAATTAACTACGCCAACAATGGGCAGAGTCCTTTCGAGGCTCTTGGTTCTCAATTGCTCCTATGACGTATGAGGTAGTTTATATTTTTGTAATACTCTTTTACCTGAAATATTCTTCAAAAATATTTTCTTTCAGGTTCTACTAGTACAATGGATGGAACAATTGCCTTGCGTGTGGTCAACCTGAGTTCAATCCCCCTTTATATGAGCTTCCAAGCATTGCCAGGAGTTCTCCCTGAATGCAGAGCCAGGTGGTACCCTTGAGCACTATCAGGTCTGACCAAAAAAAAAAAAAAAAAAAAACAGACAAAATAAACAAAGAAAAAGAAAGAAAATATTTTCTCCTTTCTTACATTATCATCACATGAGTGGTGTTTGCCTGTTCTATTCTTTTATTTGATGTAGTTCTCTTTGTTTATATCTGAGTTTGGTTTTGATTTAAAACAATATTCAAAAATATTTTTAAAACAGATCTATTTTTTATATTCCTTTTTTTTTTTGGTTTTTGGGTCACACCCAGCAGCGCTCAGGGGTTATTCCTGGATCTCTGCTCAGAAATCGCTCGTGGCAGGCTTAAGGGACCATATGAGATGCTGGTATTCGAACCACAGTCCTTCTGCATGCAAGGCAACACCCTACCTCCATGCTATCTCTCCAGCCCCAATTTTTATACTCTTGATTGTCTTATGCATTGATTCCTGCTATATTTTTTGCCCCCCCAATTCACAATACAGACCAGGCAAAGGGCCTGGGTTGAGGTGTGTATGGGGTGCATTTACTGTACCTCCTCTTTCTATAAAGTCAGTGTAAAGAACACTCTGCTATAATTTTCAATACTCTAAGGTTTTATTAGAGGGATCTAAAAAAATTAATGGTTCTTATTAAAGATAATTTGAGCACAGGTGGTCTAACAGCAAGAATACAACATGAAAATAAAACCATCGAAGAGAGAGATATCCAATAATTACAGATTGTTAATCATGCACAAGAAGCCAGAAGAGCAGAATTGGGCAGGAGCTTTAGAGTTCTCACAAACAAGCAACAAAAAAGATAATCACATTGACAACTAAATCTTAGGTTTTTAGTCTCTGAAACCAATATATAAAGCAAATGGGCTATTCAATTTCGTTTTTAGATATGAATCTGTGCAGTGATTAGGGTTGTATAGATATCAGAATGGAACAAAGGGCTCCCACACACCTCTATGTAATAGAGCCATTTTGAACCATCATCCAGTTTAATACAAGATACTGGTAAAGGCATATACTTTGAGAACTTCTTACAAAAGGCTTCAGACACAATCTATAGAATTTTTAAAATTTTTATTATAACTCAGTGATTTACCAAGCTATTCACGATGTAGTTGTTTCAGGCATAACATGTTCAAACACTGATCACATCACCTTTGTGAACTTCCTTCACAGATATCTCCAATTTCCCACTCACCAGCCTAGGTGCCTATTGTAGGCATAAATAAATAGCTCATATTGTTTGTTACAAAGCAAAGTCAAATGGAATTATCAAAACTTAGATTAACAGGGACCAATTTGAAATAATTATTATATATATATAATTAAATATATAGTCCTTGTCTAAGGATTTAATGGGCTGTGGTTGGTACTAGTTGGGCCTGTGCTACTCTTTAGCTTCACTGAGCTTTGGTAGATTTCTATGTAACTTTTCCATCAGATTTCCTGTGATAGTACTAAGCTGATACTACTCTGAAATTTTGAGGTGTCCAATTTGCTCAAACAAATATGGTGGCTTGGCAGTTTATAAGGTTAAGTTGTAGATGTGGGCTATTTCTATCAGAGGGTGTTGACTGTAGAGGTAGCTTTTGTGCTTTCTGTAAAGGTGACTCTGCCCCCTTTTATTCTGAGAAGGTCCCAGAAGTATCAGCCTGGACCAGACTACCTTGGAAAAGCCATTATTAACTTATTAAATATGATAGAAGAGTTGGGGCATTTGATTTGCTGCCTAGCCTTTATTATTATAGAAGACTTTTCTGATCAATTAAAATAACTCTTTAAGGCTATAGGTAAGTACATGCTTTTGTGTGGGATGTGTGTTAAAAATTTCTCTCCCGGGGCCGGGTGGTGGCGCTGGAGGTAAGGTGCCTGCCTTGCCCGCACTAGCCTAGGAACGGACCGCGGTTCAATCCCCCAGTTTCCCATATGGTCCCCAAGCCAGGAGCGACTTCTGAGCGCATAGCCAGGAGTAACCCCTGAGCGTCACTGGGTGTGACCCCCCAAAAAATTTCTCTCCAAAATCATGTTTTAATTTTATTTATTTTATAGCATAGCTATGTTTATCAATTAATAAATATCATATTTATTGTGGTTGTCTGTTTGTTCAATTGTTTTTGGCTAACATTTATTCCACCCTGTTGAGGAACACAATCTGATTTCCCACCACAAGCTTTCTGCTCCTAAGAAGGAAAGCAGTCTAGTGGACGAAAATCAAAGAATGAGTACCTGCCTTTCTCAGACCCATGCATTTATTAACAATCCAGGCCAAACTCTAGGGTGGGAGAGGAATACTAAATAAGTAATAATTCCATCACCAGATCACAACCTAGAGTGGAGTATAAATATTGATGATGGAACCAGTAATCAAAAAAAACTTCCCCTAACTGACTTTGTATAAAAACAGATTAATTCATATCCCATGGTTCTTAGATTATGGAGGATGACTCTAAATATAAAGATAAAAGTTGGCAATATTTTTCCTAAGTGCAGAAAAGGTTAGAAAAATATAAAAAAAAATTGGGGGGCCTAAAAACAGGATATCACTACCCATAAAGCATTATGCCTTAAGATCATCTACAGGTTCCAGGCACTATGATTTATCTAAGTCCATGGTCTTTCCTCAAGGTCCAAGAAAAGATTCTCCTCAAACACAGTTTTCACTGTTAAGATAGCATGTTAGCCTATCCTAGAGCAAGTAAGTGCCAAGAGAGGTTCATTCATTCCGAGACAATTTCCATTTTTTGTCAGCCAACATGCCTTTATGCCAGGGATCTCAAACTCAATTTATGTGGGGGCCACAGGAGGCAAAGTCGGGGTGAGGCAGGGCCACATAAGGGATTTCACAAAAAAAGTCCTCAAAAATCATTATTAACAGTTTTAATTATTTATTCTGAACATGAATAGAATATTGAATGAAGATCATGAACAGTTCTTTTGAACATGGCATCTTTTGCCTATTCCTTGCTGCCAGAGACTTGACAGCACTTGTTCTCACAAATCTGAACCACATTTGGCTTTAGAGAGGAAGCAGTTGAGTACCTCAGTATAGATTGAAGATTATCATCATTAAAACTAGACCTGTACTTTGACTTATTGAAATTCAATGTAGAGAATAACTTTTACACAAATATGTGCTCCCCAAAAGGCACATGATGTGCTTGAACATTTGGGAAAGCTCAGGTAAGCTGGGGGGCAATTCTCTCAAAAGTTGCCCATGCATGTCTGCTTTTCCACTAATCTCCCTGAACTTGGCTTTGAGATCAGAGTTGCATTGAGGTCAATGAGCTCCATTTGAAGCACAGGATGGGCATCTTGCACATCAAAGGAAAAGGTGTCCACAAATATTTGGAAAGTGGCTCTGTGCTTTTTGAAGTCTGTAAATCTGTGATCAAATTCCTTCTCTAGCTTAAAAATAGCATCAATATATTTCTCACCACTGAATGGTTTGCCCGCATCAACAAGTTCCTTGAATGCTGGGAAATGGCAAAGGTTTATCTGAGAGAACTGGGATTTCCCTAACACAAGTTTTGTGGAGAATGTGCTCACATTGTCATAGGCAGCACTGATAAGCTTTCTCAAGCCTTGTAACATCTTGTTTAGTACATTCAGTTTATGTGTGATGTCAACAAGAAAAGCTAAGTCCTTGAGCCATTTGTGATCACTCAACTCAGAAACAGCATTCCCATCCTTCTCTATGAAGGCTTTCACTTCTTCTCTCAACTCAAAAAATCTTTTCAGGACTTTTTCCCTGCTGAGCCAATGTATTTTGGCGAAATAGAGCACATCTCCATATTCTGACTCCATTTTCTCTAAAAAAGCATGGAGCCTCCTGTGCTTTAAGCCCCTGGATCTGATTTGGTTGATGCATTTCACAACAACCGACATCACATCGTCACATGGCAGGCATTTACTGCAGAGAGCCTGCTAATGGATAATGCAGTGAAGAGCAATAGCCTTCAGTACACCCTCCTCTTCAAGTTTTTTTTGAACAAGTGCCACCAGTCCATTTTTCCTCCCTGTCATCAATGGCACTCCATCGATTATTATTCTAACAAACCTCTTCCACGGTAAACCTGCATTCTCAATAGCATCACACAGGTGCCGAAATATCTCATTAGCGGTGGTCTGGCCATGCATTGGAATTATTGTGAGCAGCTCCTCTGTCAATTCAAAATTGCAATCAACACCACGGACATAAACTGTGAGCTGCGCAGTGTCTGTTATATCTGTGCCCTCGTCAAGAGCAACTGAGTATGCATCAAAACATTTGGCTTTCTCACACAGTTGATGATAAATGTCACTTGACATGTCAGAAATGTGCTCTGCCACAGTGTTTGCAGAAAGGCTGATTTTGCTAAACTGACCTTTCTTTTCCGGACAAATAATACTTGCAGCCTGCAACATGCATTTTTTTTTTAACAAACTCTCCTTCTGTGAACAGTTTCCCTGCCTTAGCAATAATCTTACTAACCATGTAACTTAGCTTTGACTGATGCAACGTTCTCTTTGCTTTCTTGAAGAAATCTTGTTGCCTCATTAGACATGCTATAAGACTAGCAACCTGGTTGGCCCTCTCATTTCCTTGATATTTTGCACATTCCTCAGCATGTTTATTTGAATAATGGCATTTCAAGTTGTATTCCTTGTGCACTGCAACTTTCTCTGAGCAAATAAGACATGTGGGGATTCCCCTGTGCTCAACAATGAAATACTGTGTCTCCCACTTTTCCTGAAATTGTCTGTGCTCATTATCAATTTTTCTCTTCCCTGCAGGCTCTGATGAAGTCATGATGAAGGTATGACAAAATCTAATTCTGTAATAAACTTCTCTCCCCTTTCTCCCTTAGGCCTCGGATAATGCAAGGGACAGTGGCAGGAGCAGCGGAAATGACGTCTGCGCTAGGTGTAAAGTATTCACGATTATTCACTTACCGAATATTTGCAATAAAAAATCTTATTATTAAGAAAAAAAGCGCAAAAAATCGCATTAAACATTTGCATACCCCAAACAGATCTGCTCGGGGTATGCGAATGTTTAATGCAATTTTTTTCTTAATTATGCAATTTTTATTGTGATTATTTGGTAAGCAAATAATCGCGAATACTGCGATATATGAAGGCCGGCCATGAGCCACAAAATGTTGTATGGAGGGCCGCAAACGGCCCAAGGGCTGTGAGTTTGAGACCCCGCTTTATGTTCTTCCCGTAATATCAAGGTTACCCTGGCTTGTCCAATGTAAAGATGAGAAGGTCAAATCAAAATTATGAACCGGAAGGTGGCAGTGGGGTCTCTCATCCCTTGAAGGAGTTTCTTGTTGAAGGGGGTCTGTCACATCCCTCTTTAGGATTGGGAGACACTTTGATCTCATAACTTTTCTAGGTATTAAGTGGAGAGAGCAGGCTGTGGCCAGTTTGTGTAGATCCAGGGTTTGTACTGGTGGATAGTTCATTTGGTGTAGGTTCAGAGAACCATGCTGGGACCAAGGTTCAGGGGTAAATAGCTGATGTCCAAGTTAACAAAACCTAAGTTAAGCCACCAAGTCAAATATTCAGGGTGAAAGGTTCACTATAGTAGTAAATCATTGAGTACTCATCCCTAATGGATAATAACTCCTCTTAGTTTGTAATCATTTATGATTTTAATGAATCTATGCAAAAAAGAAATGGTGCAGAATACTATTCGAACCTAAGGGAAAGATAATATAACAAATAGTTCCTATCCTGGTTCTATCAAAAGCACAAAACCTTCATGGGTGATAAAATTTCTACTAGCATATCTAATAAAAAAGAGAAGCATAATACACAATAAAGACTATATATGTTAAAGAGATACACTTAATAAGTGTATAAAGAATATACATATCCCAGAAGTCTTTTAAGATAGTCTGAGGAGAGTAGATTAATTCCCGATGCCAACTTCAGTCCACAACACAGACTTGTGGAGTCTGAAAAAAAATGGTGCTCTGAATTCACAGATCAGGACTGTGCCAGATCTGTGGATTTCTCAGAAGTCGAAATCAGTTGTGAGCAACATTCTATGGTGAAATGAGTTGGTAAAAATTGACCACCATAAACACATCAGCAACAGAGATATGCCTGCCTTCTTCTTTGAGGATAACTCACAGTTCAAAGACTTAAGTGATTCCAACAGCAGCAAAAACCAGAGCAATGACATAGAGCAGGAGACCTTCATATAGGATGAGCCACAAAAGAGGACAATGAGCAGTGTACATGCCAATGATTTTACCTGAGCCCCTCATTTCATGCAGTAGGCTGTCTGAATCAGGTCCAGCTAGACTGAATTATATGGATCCTTCAAACTTATATTAGAATAATAGCATAATATCCAGTGTGACTGCTATGGCAGAGGTGGCAATTTCTTCTTGCCCCTGGGAAAGAAATGGCCATACACAAGAATAAAGGTCTAAATACAATGTAATCAAACATTAAGTATAATACAATCATTAAACATAGAAGTGGCCACCATACACACACTCACACATAGACAAAAGGATTGATTCATAGGAAAAACTGACCCAGGGTAGAATGGGTCAAAGTACTTCAAAATATAAAGCCAGCATGTCAGAAAAAAAGTTTTCTACTTCCTTGGACTAATCTACATTGATGGAGGGGAATTTTTCTGGAACAAAAGGCTTCATGGTTTATAACAGGCATAGAACATTCTTAAAACAATCATAGTATTTAAGAGTAGAATTCTAAGTTATATGGTTATGAGCACTATAAAGAGAGTCTATGGCATGAAAATGCTCTATCCAAGTGTCTCTGTGGAGAGAAACATTAAAAGGTATAGGCAGGTAAAATAAAATGGTAAATGAATAATTTAAAATATTTGTTAAGACATCAGGACTGGCCTTAGATCAGTGGTTACTTTAGCAAACTTGACTGTAAAATTCTTGTTAAGACATCATAATGGATACTTTATTCAGAGTCCAACAGAAAATATCACTGTAATGTGAAACTATGATATCCAAACATTATATCCATGGATCACTGTTAACAGAAGCAATAAAATTATTATAAACATAATAAAATAGAAATTAAAGCACTAGAATATTCTAATTATGAGCACCATATTGGGAGTCCACATCCTGAAGCTGTTTTTATGCAGGTTAAATCTTTAGAACATTATTATAGACATGTAAAACATCCTTTAATTAAAACAACTCTATTTAGAGCAGCAAGTTTATTTGAAATATAAATAGAATATAAACTGCTGAAGATTTTACAGTCAAGTTATCTATTTCTGATAGATGAATTTTTTCTAAAGGAAAGTTCACATAGATATATAGTAGAGGTTGTGAATAAGTTCGACATAAAGAGCCAAAATTTTAAACTGTGAGAGTCAGAGAGTCACACTACGCAGTGACTTGCCAAAACAGACAAACACTCACACTAAAGCATCTAATTTTGACAATAATCTATTAAACGCATAGTGCATTTTGCCATTTTGAGTGAGGATAAAATACCTGCAATGATGGTGAGAGTGTGCTGTGTCCTCCACACTAAGATCTAACAGCAAGATGTGACACAACATGTGACACACGGATTCCCCCCACCACCACCCCCCCCCCCCCCCGCGCTCGCTGGCCCAGGCAGTTGTTTTTAGGGACAGGAGACAGGATGACGCAGCCTGGGGGTGGGTCTAAGCGCTCGAAGATCTCTCCTCAGAGGTCCCTCTTCAGAAGCAGCAGAACAAAATCCAAACTTGGTAAAGAGCCACACTATACAAAAGAATGATAAGAGGCAAAGAGCTGCATTCATTTTGGCTGGGAGCCACATGCGGCTTTGGAGTCACCCCTGATATATAGCTTTTTCATCTTCTTGCTATCATAAAGGAAGCATTTCAAATATATTAAGAGCATAGGTGGCAGTTTCCAAATTTCTATCAAGTTTAAGAAATACTGCTGTGTATTACAGTGACTGCAATAAACTCTATCCTTTTCTTTTAGTTCTTCTTTAAAAAACACTTTAAGGCAATCTTGCAACAACCATCTTTATCTGTAGATGTCAAATGTAAGGATAAATAAGTAAAGATCTCTGATGTCTGAGATTCTTGGTGGCAGAGGAGGCATTGAATTATATATGTAAGCTGGCCTTGGAAAGTGTAGCAATAATAGACTCATTAAACTGCTTGTTTCCCTGCAAGCTTGTTCTATAGATTTTGAGTCAACAAGATGGTCTTTATATTTTTGTATATGTCTATTCTGAATTTTAGCTTTGTTCAAGTCCTGATGAACACCCTTCATTAATAATAGATGTAGTTCATGCTGACTATCTCCTGCAAACTGATTATTTTTCTTTTCAATGGTCATCTTTAAGTCTCTTGGGTTGAAATACCTGTCTTGTCCTGACCATAAAGCTTTTGTAATCTTACCAAACTCTCTGTCAACTTGCCTTTATGTCACAATGGATTTGACCTGTTAATGTCCTTCTCATAATGGTTCTAGTATAAATTATCAGTAAAAGTGGGAATATTATGCAGGCATTGTAACACTTGAGTTCATGTAACAAGTGTTTCATAAATTATGAAATCCGGTAAAAGCAGGACCAGTTCTCTCATTTACAGCATTAAGATTCATTTCCACTCCCTATAATCTCTGCCTCATAATGTAGTATCAGCTTATTATCCCAGTTACCTGTTTAGCTCATATTTTGCTTCATGCTTCCACCCCTTTCTTTTTTTGAATAATCTGTATTGGTTCTAAGGGAAAGTTTATACTCTTTTTTATATAATATGGAATGCTTCATGAATTTACATGTCATCCTTTCACAGGGGCCATGCTAATCTCCATATCATTCCAATTTTAGTATATGTGCTGCCGAAGAGAGCACAAAGTTTATGCTCTTAAGCTTTTGTATCTGAATTTTTTTTGGTGAGAATTCAGCTTTTGATAAGATGTAGTGGTATCCAAAGTTTCTTAGCAGGGTTGCCATATGAAGAAACATAAGCATATACTTGTCCTAGAATGAGATTACCAGCAATTCATTCATTATCTATTTTGACAAAGGAAGATGAATTCATTGTATTTTGTGCCTGAATATCTTCTTTAAAGTGTTTCTCTGCAACTGTATATAGATATGATTTCTTTGGGAAAAAGTCAGCATATGTAATATCCATTTGTCACAACTCATTACTCTGTACCCTCAGGTGTCAACCTCAGCTACTTGTATTCTTTTTATTCAAGAATGCTCAAATGGTACATATTTATACTACTTGTCTGGTTCACTTCTATGTAATATGATAGTTGATATGAAAATGATGGATATTTGTATGAAGTGCTACAGGTACTTCTGCAGGCAACTTAAATCTTGGCATGGTTGAAAGATCAGCAGTTTCATTTCCTAAAGTCAAAGGCCCTGGGAGGCCAGAGTGAGCTCTTATGTGTGATAAATATTGGCTTAGAACATTTTTCTAGAAATGCTTGTAATTGCTGCAGCAAATCTTGTACAATCTGGTTATTAGAATTTAAAGTGGTCATTATTATGACCGAGAACAACCCTACTGTGTAAACTGAATCACTGACTACACTGCATGGCTTTGAAATATTAGATAATGAGTAATTTAAAGTGACAAGTTCCACTTGTTGAATAGATTTGTAATTAGTAAGCACTGTTGTGGTCAGAGAAAAACCAGTAACACCACATTTTCCTGATGATGACCAGTCAATATAAAACATGGGGGTATCAGGTACAGGGGAGGAACAGATAATAGATGAGACCACAAAATGTGTCCTATTAAATAAGTCCTAGGCCTTTCCATGAGGATGATGGAAGGAGTCTTCTCCTGCAAAATCAGATAGTGCTCATTGAAGGGCACACTAAGAGGTAATATACATTCTATTTCCTTTTTCTTTTGGAATCCAGCAGTCCTATTATTTCAAGATCAAAACCTTACAAGAAAATTTTTCTGAGACTTGCTTTGATTAAAAGAGCAGAGATCAATTCCAAACAGGGCACAAATGTGTGAAGTTGTTTGTTGTGTAAGTAGGTCCATTCTAGAGGCCCAGACAGCTGAGCTATAGCACCAAAGGGAAATGAGAGGTTGCAAAAATTAAAGGCCACATCTTCTCTCTAGGTATAAACCGGGAAAGATAGGACTTTTGGAACTGGCCCATAAAAAAGTCTAATTACTGTTGGGCCTTCATGTTAAACACTTGAGGCTATTTAAACTTTATTTTTTCTAAAGTACTAAACAAGTTGCTGAATTCTGAGTTTGGAATCCCAAGGGAGGTATGGATCCAATTTATATCACCTAATAGTTTTTGAAAGGCATTAAGAACCCTTATATTTTTCTGATAAATAGAAATCTTTCGGGAAAGCACTGAATTTTGCTCCAATACAAAACCCAAATACTGAAATAGAGGTAAAGTCTGGAAGTTTTTCTGTGATTATTGTTAAACCAGTATCTTACAAGCAGCTGATGACAAATTCATAAACATATTGGAATTATTTGAGTCTGAGCTAACAGTAAGATGTCATCCATGTAATGTATCAAATATACCTGGGCAACATTTTATAAACTGGAAGTAAAACCGCATCAACAATATATTGACACATGGTGAGTGAATTTGCTATGATGTAAGGTATAATCCTAAAAAAAAGCTACAAATTCTTTTAAACAACACTTAAGATTTTACTTAAAGGAATTATTAGTAATCTTTTTGTTTGATACTTTTTCTTTTTTGGTGATGATGAAGCACACCAGGCACTGCTCAGGTTTTAATCCTGTCTCTGAACTCAGTGATCATTCCTGGCATTGCATGGGGAACAATGAGATGCTACCAGTGAAACAGGGTTAGCCATAGGAAAGGCAAATACTTTATTACTTTACTATACTCTGTTCCTCTTCTTTTATTAAGTTCTTCAAGTTTCTTTAACAATAATAAATTTTTGTGTCTTTCCTCACTATATGACAGATAACAGGGTCAAATTGATGCTATGAAGAGTAAGGTGAATCATTTTAGTATATTCTTGCCAAAATATTAACTCATATTTTCTACAAATTCATTCAGGTGCAAATAAAAAGAATACAAGTCGATTGGTTTTTATAATATATTTCCAAAAGTACAAAAGCAAGGCATTTCATTTTAATTTTAAACAACCTAAGGTAAGTAACTTTATTATTTTGCCTACATTTATTTTGTTGTAAAAACTAAAAATTACTCAGCTTACAACTCAGAAATTTATTTAAAGGATTAACTAAGATAACATGTGTGACACACTGAAATATATAAATTACTTCACAAAGGTAAGTTATTTTCATTGCAATTAAGTCATTGACTGGAGAAGACAAAACAGAGGGCTAAGAGCCAAGAGATCCATATTCTGGTACTTATTTTTTTCATAAACTAGTTTCTTTGATCTGAAAAATAAAAACACCATCATCTACTACTTTTGTCCATTACTATGATAGTATCCCCAATTTAAACATATTTAATTACTTTTTTTTTACATTTTTATTGTGTTAAAAGTGAATTACAAATTTTTCGCAGTAATATTTAAGCCAATAGTAACAATGAATGAGGGGCATTCCCACCACCAGTGCTGCTCTCCCTCTGTCCCTGTTTCCAGCATGCATTCCCCATCTCCCTCCTTTACCCCCCTAATGCTAGAGGAACAGTTTCCCACTTGTACAGCTTGTTGTAGATTGGGTATCAATCCTGTTATCATTGACTTTGGATTTTGTATTCAAGTCTGATCATTTTTTATTTCTACCTAATGAAATATCTGTCTTATCCTAGCACCATTGGGAGTGGGGGAAAGGAAACAAACCAGAGAAAAACTAAGAGGAGTCCATCTAGACGTCATAAGTATCTATTTAGAAGAAGGAAGGTAAAAAAAAGAAAAGGGTAACAAACAACACAAAAACAAAAAAACAATAAGGGAGTATCAACAAAAGTACAAAAATAATAAAAAAGAATAAACCAAAACCAAAAACCATCAGCTACGGTAAAAAAAAAAAAAAACAACAATAACAACAACAAAAGCTAAACTAAAAATAATAATAAAATAAATAACACAGACCAGCAACTTCTTAAAAAAGGGTTGTCTTTCTTCCTTTTTTTTTTCTTTTTAGCATAGGCATGGTAAATATTGGGTAAATTATAACAGGAATTCCCTTGACCTAAGAGATGCAGGGCTTCTCCACCCTTGATTCATACTGCCATAAAAACACCTACAGGCTCCGTACTCACTCATTTATGACACCCCAAGGTCTTTTTATCCTGCTGAGATGTGGGTGATGACATCCCTCCTCTGTAGCTGGAGCTCTCGTTATTTGCATAGGATATAGAGTGAAAGCTAGGGGATATTTTTTCTTTATGGTTCTAGGGGTTTAATTTTTATCAAACAATATTAAAATTACGATTTATTTTAACATGACAGCCATCATTTATATAACAGAAAATAACTACATCAGCCAAAAATAATAAAAACCACATTGTTTATCACTTATAGGTTATTATCTAATCCTCTTCTGAGCCACATATTTGTATCTGGAAATTTAAATAATCATAAAAAGGTTAACTACTATTAAAGTATATAACTCTGCCAGGAATATAAGAGAAATTTAAGGCATAAACAGATTGTATATATCAATTGGAAATATGTATTTTTAAAATAAATTTTTATGATAGAACTGAGGTATGGTGGGACTATATCAGGAAATCTTTTATATTTCTGACTCACACTTTATTTTGAGTAGAAGTTATGCAATTTTCTTTCATGGTCATTTTTAGTCACTCTAACCAGGACCACAGAATATTTTATTTGCCCTTCTATTTATTGCTGTGAGAATCTCAAGCTGGAAAGTTGTCATTTTCAACTTCTAGTTTAATGGAAGCATTGTTATGGTCTCTGGTAAAAGCATTTTTTCCCTGGCAAACAGGTCTATTCAAAAATAGTGTTTAAGAAAAAATTGCCAGATGTATCATTAGAGGTATGGATCAGAGTAGCTAGTACCAGCTCCACCCACTAGTTTCTGTAGCTAAATCCTGAGCAGAGGAGAAATAAAAATATGTGTTATCTAGGAAAAATAAAAAGAAATATGTGTTATTTAAAACCTATCTTTTGTGCTCATTGTCACTTCTATAGCTTCACACTGTGCCACCCAGATGGTGATGAAGATAGCCATGAAAAATCTCATTTTATTTTCTTATCAAGTTAGCTTCAAGATGTTATTGGACATGGTAAGATCAGAGCCTTTGCTTTATTTTGTTTGCAATACTCTGTGACTTTTTGAGGCAATGGTGTATTGACTGTCATTATTAATAATGCATTCTTTAAACATGGTTGTTTTGAATAAAGCAATATAGGTATAAAAAGTAAATCTATCTTCAAAGTGTGTATTCTACAAACAACAACGCAGTACCTATTCTATCTTGGCAATAATCCAGTGAGTAAACTGACATCCTAGGGCAAGAATATATCCCTAAAACTAATGTTATCATGGATCAGTTCCTGTTTAGATTTTTGACTGATTAAATATATAGCAAAGATGAGAGCCAGAGTTGTCTAGGTGAGTGCAATGTTCTTGTTACTCAGTCTATACATATAATTTATCTTGTTGCTATAGTCACAATGTTCATGATAAGAATAAAGATAGGTGGAGAAAGAAGCTGACTAACATCTGCAAAATAGATAAAGCTGTACTGTCAGTAATAACTAACTCCACACCTATGCCTATCTGCATGTTTCTCTCAATCTTCTAATCTCTAGTTTTTCATGTCCTTGTATTGAGGTGAGTCCTTCTCATCTGGCTCCAGTTATTGTGTTTTCATGTAATGATCAAAAACCATAGATGTCTGTAGTACCATAGACCAATATGGATATACTAAAGATCCTATCTGTGCTCAAACACCATTATGCAGGCTACAGTCCTCACAATATTCCAGACATGTGGCACAGACTTCTCTTTTTCTCATTATATTTAAAACAACAAATAGTTCAGGTTTTTCAACATATGGTTCAGAATATAATATCCTCAAAGACCTGTTCAGTTTTGTACTATTTTTTATAGACAGACTGTTCTATAGAGTAACTTGTCCTCTAATTTGGAAAAGATATGTCTATATGTGTACGTGTTTTATTATTAATGGCATCCAAGAAATTTCTCCCTAGATATCAGAGTCCTGACTTTTGTGATTTTCACATGTTCTGGCATAAACATATCTTGCCAAAGCTCCTAAGTTGTGTATGAGAAGCGTCATAAGTCATGTGGAATATCCTCCAGAATCTTCTCAGGGAGCCATGCATGAAAATTGCATAAGTAAAGGCCAGCATTTGACTAGGAAGCCAACTGTAGTACAGGAAAATTGAAGGGGCACAGATTGCATTCAAGGTCAGAAGAGGGGTCATGATCAGATAAAGAGGATTAAGAAATAACACTATAGTTTGCTGATCCAAAATGTTTGTTAACATTCCTGTAATGGATTGGAGTGATGTTCACTAGTATGAAAAGGGATTCAATATGCCTGAATATGAAATTATTAGAAAACATATAGTCCATACATTGTTCAGAAATAGGGCAATGTCAATATATTGTTTGCCATGACTATTGAGTCTGAACTGCTTCTGATGTAATGAACATATTTCAGAAAAACCAGCATTTGACTACAATAATAATCAATTACACAGGTGCCAAGGGGATGTACAAATTGATTCTAAAAACAAAAGCATATCTGGAACAGCTATAGCAGTTGGAGTCACCAGCTGATTGAATGAGTTAAAGTTCACTGCTATTTTCAATAAAAAATACATAGCAATAATGAAAAAGAAAGTAAAATGAAATTGTGGTAGAAAGAATCTCCTCTGAAATGATTAGTTACTTTGATATTAGTAATGTGTTTTACCTCTCAAAGCATGTAGTGTTACATTTAGGTTACTGTCTTCAAAAGCAGAGATGTGTACTGGCCTCCACAGGACCATTTTTTCCTAGTAGCCAATATTAATATTATGAAGTGCATCCATTATATTCATTGCAATTGACAAAAATGGTTCAGGGTGCTTCTGAGAACATACTCATTTGGTGACAATCTGGAAAAATACCAATATTACATCAATTACTTTCCTAAGTTTCTGTTCTAAAAGTAAACCACAGTGAAGTTTGGGTTTCTATGCATTAATGTCATTTGAACAATAGTGTCTATTGCTGTTGAAAAATTGAATTATGTACCTTTTTTCAGTGAATAGTCATGTCTCTAAGGTGCCTCAGTTCTTTTGAGAAATATTTGAAGGAAGAATGTTCTATAATTTAGAAGGCCTTTTTCTCAAGCAAATATAGCTTCCTTTTTGCCCAAGGTACTCTGCTAACTGGCTCTAGTTTAAAAATGATTGGAGGATTCATCAGAGCTCTATGACATGGTGACTCATGTCAGACTATATTTTTCGCAAAAAAATATTATCTTATTAAGTACAATACAATAGTAGTAATTGGCTAGTTAATTTCATTCTATACACATCATTATCTTAATCTAGGCAATGCGTATGAACTTTCTTGGTTATATTATCTTAATCACTACTATGGTTATGTTTATTATGATTATCATACTCACAGTATAGGTCGTCTTTGTTGATTGTGCTAAGCTGTTGTCATCTAGAAATAACCCCAATTTTTAAATAATTTCAAGAGTTTCAATTAATGCCATAAACTCCCTTCCTGGACTAGAAACAACAGCTTCTATTGGTCTTCCTGTGAATGCCAGAACTCTTCTTAGAAGTGGGCTTCCTTCAATGCTTGGTTGAAAAAGAACTCTCAGAACGTCCCCAAGGCAAGAGAAAATTGTTCCTTTTAGTATTGGCTGATGTAGCATTAATAAGTTTATGTTCAATAAGATTAAATAACTCAATTTCAAATCTTGTCTTTAAGCTTCTATTGCCATGGAATATGAATGGCTTCAACAATGAGTGCTTAATCAAGAAAGCAGTACAAATATGATATACAACACTTACTGAAATGTTTACAAAAATGAATGATGTGTAATAACAAACATTATTTTAAAAGGAATTTATCATGGTAAGTATATAATATATACTTATAGAGAGACTTTGAACAGAAGTTTTAAAAAATATCAGTAAATATGTCATCAACCAGCCTTGGTATGCATGAAGCAATTGAGTTTTCTAAGCTAAGCATGGCCACCTGCTGGTATAGATCATGAAGTAGAATAACGTAGAAATCAATGAGAAATTTATGGTTCAGTGTGGCTCATTGCTTCTGTAATTTTTCAGCAAAATATCTTGTGGGGAGCTTGGTATAGATCTTGATTTAAAATACCAGGAAAAATAACTGAATATGGAATGAGAAAGGAAAATCATATGATGAAGAAGCTATTTAAGAATATAGAAAAAAAGTTATGTGACTAAAGATGTAAATAGATGGTTAAATCAAGATGAGTTTGGAAATAAAGCATCTAGTCACATAACATAGACCATACAGGAAGCTATTTGAAATACACTGTAAAAACTTAAAAGGACTTTTAAAACTAAAAAAAAAAACTAAAAACTTAAAAGGACTTTAAAAATGTCTCTAAATGACTATCATATTGACTTGCTATGTACAAGGGTCTATGACAATCAATTTACATCATTACTCAATTAATATACTATGTGAAATACCTTGACAGAAATTTGAAAGTCATTAGAAAGTGAACAAGATTTTTGAAAATGAAAACTCTTTTTAGAATTTTTCATTTAATCTTTGCAGCACTATAAGATAAGAAATTGAGTCACTGGAGTGAATTATAAAAATAAAATTGCTGTAAGTCCCAACTAAAAAATTATAGGGTCAGTGTTTGCACCCTACTCAAAACACATTTCCAAGACTTTTTCTTGCAACACAGGTATATCTACCTTTCATGCTGTTATGTAAACATCCAGGTAAACCTGAAAAATAAATCACTGGAATAAGATTAATTTCTTAATCATTTCATTGTCCTCAGTTCCATATGCCTGTGTCAATGTGTACGTCTTGGGTTATAAATTATAAATTGAGCAAGGAAATGAGACAGCCTTGAATATAACAAGTTTCCTTTGCAGAATTCATAGCCATCAAGTTTTCTAGCATTCTTAGTTTATCAGGTGCATGATGCATGACAAGCTCAACTCTATCACAAAAAGTACTAGTCTGCATTACATTGGACATGCTCACTAGGAAGACATACCTAATTTGGTGGCTTCTATTGGAATCATGTCATCTTGTCATGTTCCCTTTTGTGAGAATAAAAAGTGTAATCATAATTGTTTTTTTTTAAGTTTTCTTTTATATTATCCAATGACTCTAAGGGGGGAAAGTAAATTTAATGCTGAATACATTAAATCAGCATAATACAGATAACATCTAGAAGTGGTTGTCATAACTGTCAGGACATTTAGAAACTGAATAACTCACACCCCACTAATTGCTTTTATGTTCATTTATCCAAGAAACATGAGTCACCTCTCACAGAATCCTAATTATGAATGACTTACACCTTGTTGATGATGGAGCTCTGTGTTATTCTTATAAAAACTTTCCAAGATGTAGTTTTCTTACAAAGTAATTTTAACTTTCTCTGATTTTAATTTATCTGATAAATGTGTGCTTTTCCACCAGATTTATATGACCTCTGGGCCTAGTTTTGCCTTTCTTTCTTGTAGCCAAATATTGTTCAGAATCCACAAAAATCCTGTTTTTGAATTTTTTGCAACAGTGTTGAAGCTGTGATAAAATGTCAGTCCAGGTACATAATTGCTGAACCTTTGTTTCAAAAGCATTCCTGATTCTTTTCACAAAGGAATCAAAAAATATCTTGAAAGACAGCAGAAGCATGACAACAGAGCATATATTGGAGTCTAATAGAATGAATGTCACCACATTTCAGAGCAACCAAGTTATTATATCATCATTTGAGCCTCAGTATAATTTTGTTAATTGTACATAAAATTAAAAAAAATTTGCTTCAAGATTGAGGAGGGAAATTACATAGAATTAAAATATCCTATGTATGCATTAATATAAAAATTTAAATGGGTTGATATAAAAGCTGACTCAGATGCAGATATAAATAGGTTCTTATATGTATGCCCTGTTATTTTCCTCCACCCCACCCCACTAATCATTCAATAACAAACATTTTAAAATATTTGACCCTTCCACATTTTAAAGCACTAGAAATAGCAACATTACATAATCCCTATCATGACAGTATTGCCTTCCCATAGCCAGGCTTTACTCAGTCCTGCTAAGCAGAAACTTGAAGTCTAAAGTAAGCATAGCTTAGACCTATTTTTGACAAGTATTTCTTTGGTAACTTTCCTGTACAGTATCAGTATTCCATGATACAAGGGACCATTTTAGGTCATGTATGTGGAATTGGGAGCACAAAAATGATTTTCCAACAATTAAGCTACAGGGACTAATCCTTGGCTTCTTAAAAATAACTCTCAAAGACTATCCTATGTAGCTTGTAATTTCACATGAATGAAAGATTGATGCATAATTAAAATAGAACCTATGTATTATTTCAGCATAGGGAGTGGTAGAACAAATCATCTGGAATATTATTCCAAATGGGAGGATCCAGCAATAGGGATCAATCTTTCTGCTGAGCCAAACACTGACCTTCTTTCTGAGAACTCTGAAACATAGGCACACACCAGAGCTATATACAACGATAGTTTTTGCTATTTTGATATCTTGCCAACAGACATTAATAATAATATTACTCTGGTTTCTCTTTTAATCAGCAACTTTCCTAATCTTATATTACTAGTAACCAAGGTAGCATGATTCAGTGCTTAAAATACACTGTCTTAGTAAGATAAAGTATAAGATACATGAAAATAAGAAGACAAATATGTAATTTAAGTTATATGTTTAACAGGAATCATAAAACCAGTAAGAAAAAATTAACTAGCCTTTATATTTTTAATACTGAACACAATAAATTATACCTTTACATAAAATTATACAATAAGGCTTGAATTCAATAGTTAATGTGATTACTTCATCTTCTAACAATACTTTGGCACTAAAGGAATTTCTCCTAGATAAAGCATATCTATACTAAGAAACAAATACAAATTACTTTTTAATAGGCACTTCATTATTCTCCCTTGTAATGACATAATATCTACTTGGAGAAGACTATGTACTCTAAATTAATTTTACTTTTTAATTATTTTATTTAAAGAGTATGTATCACATAGTTGACATAGTTGATAGTAATAAATTTGTTTCCAGTTAAGTGGGAGAAAAATTATTTTAAAAAGGAAAAGAAAAGTAGTACCTAAAATATTACTATGAAAGATATGTAATCCACTTCAATCAAAAAATAAATAAATAAAACAATTTTAAAAAAAGGAAAGAAAAAGAAGGAGGAGAAAAAAAAGAAGTAGTGCAGCAACAAGGAAATTTGTAGAAATTATTTTATCTCCAATGAGGTCATTAACTCATTGTCAGGTTTAGTAAGCTCTTGTTCTTAGATGTTATGTCATTTGTTTCTGAATAATATGTGACTTAGATGCATATTGGCATCTACATTACTGTGTGGGGATGGATCCCAAACTCACTCACTCCCAAAAATGTTTTGATAATATTAATCCAAATACTGGTATACCTGGAGTATTGAACAGATTGATTGATGTCTCTGCAGAAAGTTGTAGAGGAGTGATAAAGCAGGGACAAAAGCAAAGACTCAATTGTGTATGAGGGTTCATCAGGTATGGCTTTGACCACCCTCCCCACCCCTCCTGAGATTGCCAGCTTTCAGCAGTGTGACTGGTCTACCCATAACTTGGTTTACATCTATTTCAAATTCAGAATGAGTTTAGGGAGTTGGCTGAGTGCAGACATTGTGACAGCAGTTTTTTGGACATGGTTTTCTCCATATGAATTTCTAAATTATTTGAAATACTTTATAGATAGGTCTACAGAAAAAGAATAGGGATGGACTGGTCTGGGTAATCTCTGGAAAATGCAAAATCTATGAGTTCATGCAGCACCATATCTTTGGGCTCTTGCTCTGAATCACACACTTAGTTTGACATAAATTGCCAGGCAGTGCCTCTTTAACATCACTTTGGAAGACCCCCAAATAATTTATTTTCTTTTTCTCTTTTTTTTTATCTTCCACTCTTTCCTAACACTTATTTTTTTAAATTTTTCTTATTTTTGTTGATATTTTTTTGTTTTCTCATATTTTTCTTAAGTAAATTGTGATTTTCATATCAAACTTTCAAATTATTATAAATTTGAACATTACATAGGGAATATGTACTGGACATATTCCTTGAATCAAACTTATAATAATATTCTTCCTGTTGTCATTCTTAACAAAAAGTGCTTATGATGCAGATAATAATTCTTTTTGATGAAGGAATATTCTTAACGCCAATATAAGTCATTCTAGGACACCTTAAATTCCTCATGATAAGGTGTGGTTCTAAAAGTCATACATTATTCTTTGTTTTACTGACATATGCTCGCACAGCCATACAAGAATATCTTTAAAACTTTGGTAGATAATTTGATTAATAAATAAAGAAATATCTTGCTGTCATTATCCTCTTATAGAATGTTTGCTTCTCAAGCAAAAATTTATTAGAATTTAAAAAAAAACTGTAACTAGGATCAGAAACCAGGAAGCATGGAGTTAAGCAGACCACAATCAGCAAAGCAGGACATGGTTACCAAGCACTGGGACAGGATCAGACAGGCTGGGAACCTGCTGTGCATCTTGCTTCCTGGTTTTAAGAATATAGGCCAGGGGCCGGGCGGTGGCGCTGGAGGTAAGGTGTCTGCCTTAGGACGGACCGGACCGCGGTTCGATCCCCCGGTTCCCATATGGTCCCCCGTGCCTGCCAGGAGCAACTTCTGAGCGCATAGCCAGGAGTAACCCCTGAGCATCCCTGGGTGTGGCCCAAAAAAAAAAAAAAAAAAAAAAAAAAGAATATAGGCCAACTGTAGATGCACAAGGCATGATGAAAAGGTGAAAAGATAGAAGCCAAACTCAAAATACAAAATTTTGAGAAAAAATATTTTACTTCTGGTTCTACCATGAGGCCATGGTAGATTAATTTTGTCCTTCATGTATCTAAGAGAAAAGATAAAAAAAGTAACTCAGATAACTTCAATACATTTAAGAAAAACTGGAGATATATTGGTGATGATTACATCAAGCTTACTATTTTCACATATTAAATTATGATTGCCTTTAAAGACAATTAATTTTTGAAGCTCAAAAATAAAATTTTAGTGTCTTATTATTGACCACAAGGTGACTTCATATGATTGATTTCCCATATAGTTCTTCGAGCCTGCCAGATGTGATTCTTGAGCACAGAGCCAGAAATAACCCCTAAGCATCACAGAGTGTGTCCAACTTCCCCAACAAAATACCATATTTTAGAATATTATCAATGTAGCTGATATTATAGAGAATTAAATGAAGGTTAAATAGAGGAATATATAAACATATATATATATAACCATATGCTGTTTTTCTCCTCCATTTAATATTATTACTTATAAAACACTTAAGATGAAATATTTTGTAAACAAAGTTGCTTACTTGATTATTATCCAGCAATGATGAGATCCAGATTGGAGATATCAATTTGGATGTAATCAGCTAACAAAAAACATAAACCATTGATTCTAGAATTGGCACACCATAATTTTAGTGCATAACTGTTTTTATTCCAAATTGTTAAAGATCATAGAAATAGCACAATGTCTAGGCATTTGTCTTGCATGCAGCTGACTCTGGTTGGATCCCTGGTATTTCATGTGGTCCTCTTGAGTATCACCAGGTGTGAATCCTGAGCAGAGCTGAGTATGCCCAAAACAAAACAAAACAAAACAAAACAAAATAAAAAGTGACTAACACTACTAAAAAAATAAGTAGAATAAAGATTAAAAATTGACCTTTGACTTTTGGATTTTAGAATCCTTAACATCAGGATTCTTAGTGACCTTGATAAGAGTATAGTTATTTCATTGGAGTGGTAGGAGCAAAAGGCTGACTAGCGTAAGTTGAAAAAGGTGTGAGGAGATACTGGAAACTGAATGTAATTACTGAAAGCTGAAAGAAAATACTATGTAGTATTTTCAAAAACTGTCTACAAAAAGTAGGCAAAAAAAGGAGTACTATCTGGGACTATTTTTGGTGAAAAAATAGCAACATGTAAGTAGATAATAAATATTCAGAAGAGAAAGAAACTTTGATGATTCATATGCAAAAGAGAGAAACATGTGCCATGATACCTCTGAACTGGTAAAAGGGGTAGGATCTAGATGTTAAGGATTAAGGTTGGGTGTAGTTATTTCTCTAACTAAACTCACCATTCTTTTTATTAAGCTTCATTTTGTAGGCCAGTTCTTCCAACCCTCATCTCTATTGTCTCTAAGTGTTTCTTTTATTTTTCTCAAGTACCACAAATGAATGATATTATTCTGTGTCTATCTCTCTCCCTGACTTATTTCACTCAGCATAATAGTTTCCATGTCCATCTATATATAGAAAAATTTCATGACTTCATTTTTCCTGATGGCTGTATAGTATTTTGTTGTGTATATGTACCCCAGTTTCTTTAGCCACTCATCAGTGTCAGACATCTGGGTTTTTTCCAGATTCTGGCTATTGTAAATAACACTGCAATGAAAATAAGCATGAAGAAGGCATATTTGTATTATGTTTTCTTTGTTCCAAGGTTATATCCCTAGAAGTGGTATAACTGGATTATATGGGAGAGCTCAATTTCCAGGTTTTTGAGGAATCTCCATATTGTTTTCCATAAAGGTTGGACTAGATGGTATTCCCACCAGCAGTATATGCCCCACAACCCCACCAGCATTGAGTGCTTGTCTCTGTCAATGAGGTGTGGTACCTCCTTGTTGTTTTGATTTGTATCTCCCTGATAATTAGTGATGTGGAGTATTTTTTCAGTGCCTTTAGGCTATTTTGTTTTTCTTCTATACTACACTAACAACCATTATGGCAAAGTGTGAGTGAGAGAAATAGAATGCCTGTCTAGAATAAAGGCAGAGGGTGGGGGAGGAGCGAGATGGGATAAAAAATAAAAAGACAGGCAGTTTGTAAGGAAGGGGAAAAATTGGGGACATTGGTGGTGGGGAAGTTTCAGTGGTGAAGGTGGGTGTATATTTTATGATTGAAACTCAACGATAAACATGTTTGTAACCACTGTACTTAAATAGGAATTATTTTTTAAAAAGGATTAATGTTGGGGAATGTTTGATTCCTCCTAATATCACAAATACCAAAAAATAAATTAAAATTATTTAAATGCTAGTAATTTTTTCCTCAAAATTTTTATGTCTCACTATTACTTTACATATATGAATTTATTTATTTTCTATAGATTAACATATATACACATCTTTTTTTAGAAGAAATAATATAGTTCTTAGTGTATCTTAGGATCTCAAAGGAGTGGACATTTATGATAAATATAGTAAGAATATGTGAAAGTCAACTTGTGTTTACTATGATTTTTTTTTCAAACTATACTCAACTCAAGATAGCTAATATCTAACAACATAGAAACAGAAATAATTGTTTGTTGGCATAGTTCTCACAATAAAGAAATCCTGAGATAGACAAGAAAAGTTATAAGTACCACCAATAATTTTTCCAAATTTCATACATTCTTATGTCTTTTTACCTAACAGATAGCTTGTTTGCTTACAGGCCACTAATATAGGATAAACTTGCAGTGCATTATTATCAAAATGATAAGCATCTCACCTTTGCATGAGAGAAAGATCTTATATCTTGGAGCTTTTCAATAGAGTGCATATTCTGTTCCTCCCATGTGAATCATTTAGACATTTAAAGAGTTCATGGAACCAAGAGAAAGGTAAGGCCCATTATTGTAAGTGGAAAATGTTGCAACCCTCATGGAATGTTCCTGGATTTTTGCCATGTAGCAGGGACTTGCAAAAATGGCACTAAGACATCCAGTGATGTGTGCTCTATCAAACTATTGAAGGTTTGTGATCATCCGGGACATTTGTAGTGTCAGTCTCCGCATAGGCGGGGTTCCAATGCTAGTAGTAGCCCCTGAATACATTCTATAGTGATCTACACAGTATGTGATTCAAATGGATTAAAAGATTCAAGCCCTTCCTTTGCTCACTCCCCAAAAGATTAAAACAGACGTTAGTAAATATTTGTTTAAGAAAGATTCTTTCTGATAACTGAACTGGAGGCCTTTTCAGAGTTAACCACAGAGGTAGGATTAGCATTGTCTGAGTGGACTAGAAGGAGGTGGTTAAAGAAGGGAAGTTGGGTGTTACCATGGAAAGCTGGAATCCTGCTCTGCTGGTGTGTTAGCCTCTGCCACTTTGGAATCTTTTAATTGCCATTTCTGGGTAAACACAATAGGACTCATTTTGAAAGGAGGAGGGGGGAAGGACAAAGAACAGAGAAGCAAACCCTCCAATTCAAGGAAAATGGAGGTAATTAGCACTCCATCAGTAGGGAAAAAGTTTTTACATTCCTTAATGTTTAGCAGGGCCTCTGTCCAATATCATATGTTCTTTAGGAGAATGGAATTTCATGTCTGCTGCCTCAACAGAGTATGCAAAATAGACTTTCTATGTTTGAAGTGACTAAGCTCAAATCATCACACTGAAAAAGGGAGGAGGGAATGTCTAAATTTCCTTCCTTGTACCTGGCAATTCAAAACGTTTGTCTTAATTTTTTCCTATTTTAGTAGAACCACCACAAAGAAGAAAGTAACTGTCCTCCTTTTTCCCAAAGTGCTCCTCTCCCATCTGCCAGGCTAGACGCTTGGGTTGAGTTGAGTGCCACTAGCCAAATTTAATACCGGGTCTTCATTGTTCTTCAGTGTGAAGTCAAACAATGATCAGAGGTGCTATGCTCTAGTTATTTTAATCCTATTTTAATTATAACATAAACACAATACACACAGAAAAGGGGTCATTCTCATGGATTGTGTTGGCAGGTATCAACTTGTTTCTGGCTGAATGACTTATTTTCTTCTTTTTTCCAGTCAACCTACCACCTCTTTATTTTCCTAAAGGAACAGTTCATTTGAAATTGCTTTCTCCATCTTGCTAAATGAGTTACTTTTTCTAAGATATTAAGGAATTTTAATTTTAGGGAAGCAGAAAAAAACGGTGCTATCGCCCCCCCCCCTTTTTTTTTATAAAAATGATACAAAAATGGAGATCTAAGTAAAGCAAATACCATGGGTTCAAATTCAGCAATTTTAATCCTGTTATAAGTAGGGACCTTCTCATTATTTCTGAAACATAGTAATTACTAATTTCAATGTGACATATACAGTAATTTTAAAAATTATATTTATGTTTTTGATCATATCCAATTGTATTTAGTATTTACTTCTGGTTCTGCACTCAGGGAATCACATTTGATGGTGGTTGGAAGACCATTTGTTGCTACAGAGATTTAAGCCATATCAGCCATGTACAAGGTAGCACCATTTCCACAATACTATCTTTCTTGAGATTCATGTTGATTAATTCTATTTTAGCTTTAAGTACTATATAGCATTATTGTTCCCATATAATAAGGCACTAGAGATTCAGAGATTAATTGCCATTCCTAATGTCATAAAAATACTAGTATTCACAGTCAGGATTTAAAAATAAGTGCTTAAAATTTCAAATTCTTATGCCACCAATGTATATCAGTATTGCTCATTTTCATATTTTGTTAGAATCGTTGCTTTGCTTTTACAGACATAAGTATAAAAATTAACCTAAAATAGCATTTTATTTAGATTTGTATTAATAATCTCCTTTATGTCTGCTTCTCATCAAGTATTTCTAAAGTGTTTGGGCAAAATATGTTTCACATTCATTTAAAACATACTTTTACAGGCTGCAAATCTATAAAAACATTTCTAAATCAACAAAATGGAGGTTTTAGCATAACAACTCTAGAATTATTTAGATGTGATTAAAGTACTGTATTTTCTGGCATAAAAGACAACTTTTGAAATAAAAAAATTCAACCAAAAATCGGGGTCCTCTGATACACTGAGTATATCCCGAAAAATGTTTCAATGTGCTGCTGAACGAAAATTGTCTGAATGTTGCCACAAAACGAATTTTCCAACTTGATCCTGCACCAATGACTGTAAGGCTGCTGGGACCACCTCTCTAACTCAGACAGTCCAAACAGGCTTTTTATGCATGCAAAATAGATAATGTTCTGGACCCGAATCTACACTGTAAAAAGCCTGTTCAGATTGGCCAGAGTCAGAAAGGAAGTCTATTACAGTATAACCTTTGAACCTTTGCTTGTTGTGATTGGCTCACTGTGGTACATGAGTACAGGAATACATGCAGCACATGCAGTACAGCAATGTTCTGTCTGATACAATGAATATAGGCCTAAACCTATGTTTTAACTGCAAAATTAGGGGTTCATCTTATACTCCCACTCATCTTATATGCTGGAAACAATGGTAATTATTATCACTATGGTTATAATTTTTTATTATATAAAGAAGCAACATTTATTAAATTACTTTGTAAACTAACAAGGTTTTTTTTAATATTATTATTAATTTAGGCTCATATGCAGCATAATTTGGAAGCATAAAAAGACACAAAGCCAATGATTTTTCAGAAAGTTTCCATTTCAAAAACAACGCAGGGCTAGTGCCCCCGTGTGTACCATATATATTTAAAATAAAAATGGGAAGATGGACTTTCAGACTGGGAAGAGACCAGTTCGGGTGGGGGTACCATATTTGAATATTGTAGATATATTCCCTCAACTGCTAAAACTGTTATTGAATATCCCCTTAAACAGTGACAATTGTGTACACTGTCTTAAGTTAGATTGTTTATTTTCCCCACTTTTTATCCTTTTTTTCTCTTTGTGAACTGTTCATTAAGGAATTTTGATGAAAGAGTCCCTCAGTTTAATGCTTATGTTTGAACCAGGTCACAGGGATTGTTGGACTTGTTCTTGCAGCCCCCTTATGCACTGATAATGCCAGGTGGCATTATTCCTTGTTTGCATGGGCACATTAAAATGGAAAATACTAAACATACAAATAAGTTCTTATCTAATAGAGATGAGAACACATGAATCCTGTGGTTCAATGGGACCTTACACCCTGAACATTGACATGATGACCTGGAACAGACCTCAGAGGTTTGGGCATTCTCCATTTACCCCTGAACCAGGGAAGCCATGTATGAAACATCCAAAGTTGTCTATGACATCACCTGGAAGCAATCCTCTACCAGGGAAGACCCTACTGCTGCTCTGACATCGATTTAAAAAAGAGTCAAAAGAGTCTTCCCTTAACACTGAGAAGATTTAAACAACGACAACAATCTGTGTACTAGACATTGCCCTTTAATTGTGAGTTGAAATTAGATGCCGCTCCGCACCATCCTGAATTCAATGTAGGATATACAGATTCCAGGATCTTGAATACAGAAACATGATACCAACAACAGAGACTGTTTGAAAAATAAAACTGTATGGGCACTACAGTCAATGACCTGTATTGGCCAAACTAGTTTGCCTGAAGCCTAGAATTGGACTTATGTTAAGAAACTTCAGGGGTAAGGTCTCCTTGTATTTAGGCCAATGTTTTTCCTTTCCATGTCCCCCATACTTTGGTGGGCCTATGCAAATGATAATTGCCACTCTAACACTGTTTTTACAGTGCTCCTTTGTCTCTAAACCTTTAAGAAACCACTTGTAAAACCATCTGGAACTGCACTTTTGTTTTTGTTTAGTTTCAATTTCCATTCTTGAATATGTCTGCTGGTGGATTTTTTTTGCTATTTTTTTCCATTTCCCCAGTTGTTTTCTATTCCTGTTTTTCAGATGGGTCTTTTGCAGTCCAGAGGGGAAGTTAGTACTGTATTTCTGATCTCTATGATGAGGATGAAGTCTAGGAAGTGGTTTCCTCATAAAAGTTAGTCCAGACATTCTGGATGGGGGGAGAGGGAGGAAGAAGAGGGAGAAGAAGAGAGGAGAGAATAGGGGAGTGGAGAAAAGGAGAGAAAAGAAAAAAATGTATGTCCCAGAGAAAGGCAGGGGAGAAGGCATAGAGGAGGATGGGAGGTAAATTGGAGACATCAGTGGTGGGAAATGTGCAATGGTAAAGGGTATTGTATATTGTATGACTTTAACTGTGGAAAAACAAATGTATTATGAACAATCTTATATCCATGGTGTTCAAATAAAGTAATTAATAAAAAAGAAAAAAAAGAAATAGAACCATGGAGATAATAAAGTAATTTTTTATTTTTCTTTAATGTGATAATAAGCAAGAGGGATTAGCAAAATTTTTTAAAGAATACATTGGAGGATGTTGCAAAATTTCAAACTTGATTTGACCTTTTGGTGTTTGATTTTGTCTCCTTTTGGCATAAGATAATTTCCTGACTTTAGAGCCATCAGACAGATCCTTCCAATAAACATTTAATTATTCATAAATGACTTGAAAACATATGGAATCAATTTCCCACGTATATTCATAGGTTAAAATATTGTGAGAAAAGAGCTTTAATATACATGGATTAAGTCGTTTTCTTAATTTTTTACTTAAAATTTCATAGGTTTGAGGTAGGGCATATTTCTTTCTACCCTCAAAGGTACTCATATATAGCAAACCATATTCCCAGTGATAATATTAACTGTTTTAATTAATGAATATTTACACTATGTATTTATTGTAGTCATTTTACTATCCCTTAATACATTCATATTTAGTATCTTTTTTCTATTTATGCAAACTTTTGTAAGATAAATCAAGCATAGAATATCAAATAGAGCCAACATATATGTTGCATAAATATTCATGTTCTAAGAATTTTATAAATAAAAATAAGATCATTTAGAAATAATCTATTGTGGAAACTTCTGTATATTAATTCTCCTAACTTACATGTTTCAAATTTTTTCACTATATGACCTTCATCGTTTATTTTATAAGTATGAATTCCAATATTTTAGGATAAAAAACCCTGCTGTTCTCTCACTTATTTTTCTGTTACTTCACTTAATAGCAGTGAGTATCATGTGGACTGCGTGGGTTTATAGCACTTGGTAAGAAAATGCTAGTGGGAGGACATCACAGCAATAGTTTTGTTGAAATGAAAGTCTGGCATACATACAAAACATCTAACAGTTTTATTACCTTTTCAATTTTGGTCCCACTATCATATATTATTACTTACAGTTGTTGTGTCATCACTCTTAGATTTAATTTTATGATAAACTAATTATATAATTATTATGATTTAATTTATTTATCTTATAAACTTTGGTAAAATATGCATTGCTGGTTGTGAAATAGTGTAGACCACTACAAGCTTGAAAACTACACTAACCAGTAACAACTTCTCATGATAAAAATAAAATTTATTAATTTCTGAATGGAGATAAGATTAAAAATGACCATGGGTTTAAAGTTACTCATATTGTTTTCATTTACACTTGACTCTTATTGGTCCCTGATTTTGTTTTTGTTAATTTGTTAACTCGTGGAAATTTATTTGTAATTTCCAGAACAATGACCACAGTGGATTTTGGTCATTTATGAATGTTCCAGAGAAGTAACAAATTTGAGTTATCCATCTGTATTTATACTAGCTGCAAGAGAAAAAAGTGATAATCTGCCTTTTTGTAATAGTAATTATATTTTAAAGAAATGTAATTTTTTTCCTATTGGCTTAAGATTTTTTGGCTTTCATATGTTTTGGGGGGGTTGATTTGATATTTAATATAAACCCTAATTACTGTGATCAAGAGTTTCAGAGAAAAAGATGATAAAGTGTCTTATGTAGGAAATATTTGTATTAGATATAACATCATTAAGGAGTCTCAGTGTTTTGTTGGTAAAGGAGTTGAATATTAAATAATTAACAATAATATTTAATAAATAGAATTTTAGCAGAAGCAAACACAAAATAGCAGATCATTAATCAGGTAATGAAATCTGATGAGATTAATAGGACTATTCCTATAGTCTTAGGAGAAAAGATTTAGTATTGGATGTGGTAACTAGATATAAATACCAGAAATTATAAGAAATTACTATCGGGGGGCCGACGAAGTGGCACTAGAGGTAAGGTGTCTGACTTGCAAGTGCTAGCCAAGGAAGGACCACGGTTCGATTACCCGGTGTCCCATATGGTCTCCCCCAAGCCAGAGGCAATTTCTGAGCACTTAGCCAGGAGTAACCCCTGAGCATCAAATGGGTGTGGCCCGAAAAACCAAAAAAAAATAAAAGAAAAGAAAGAAAAAAAAATTACTATCATATGAGTCAATTGCATCGTCTTCAAAAAGTATCAGTTTGAGAGTTCTAGAGTCTTTTAAATAAGAAAATATGTTTCCTCTGCATTTCACATTTGTCATCTCCTCAAATTTAATCTGATTTTTAATTTATGATTTTAAAGATAATTAATTTTTTACAATTAGTAGGGTACCTCTGAAGATATTTTCTAATCCAAACCTCAGTAGAGAATGGCTTACTGAGTCCCCTGGAGATTAAAGATAGAGTCACTCTTCCCTCTTCCTGGGTCAAATCAAGTATCTGATCAAACCCCAGTAATGTGCAGCAGAAAGAAAAGAAATGCAATCACTTAAACATAAATAGGTTCAGGTTTAACCATTTCATTCCTGTATAGCTTATTATTTTTCAAAGCTTCTCTTTCTCCCTTCCTCTGTAGAATCAAGATAAACATACTGTTTACCATAAGAAGCAATTTCTTCCACACTAAAAGTCAATCTATAAAGATCTATAAAGCCCAACACCTTAGAAGAAGAGGATCAGAGTGTTAGTCATGAGATGGGGGAATCAAATAACTCTGAAATATGACTTTTTCTTTATGTGAGGCTGTCTTGCTTATATTACTATCTACAGTAGTAATATCTCTCCAAAGCTGGTTGTTCTTAACTGATCCAAAGTGACATAGCTTCTTGTGTCCTTTTAGAACAGAGGCAGACGAGACTTCATGATTGATGTAGGGAAACAAATGGCTAAAGTCTTTAGGCCTATTCTCTCTGTGGTTGTTCATTGGACAGCTTCCACTAGGTGGAACAAACCCAGCAAGTAGGGGTGTAAAAGTTCCAGAGAAGTGGAGTTAGGCTGTGAGGCCAATAAAACAAATTCTTCAAAATGGCATTTGGAAATTCATCAGGATTGAGTTCTAGTTAGAAGAAAAGGAATGAGAGATCTCTAGTATGTTGTAAAGCTTCTGTTTTGCTTTTTTGGCTGGTCTGTATTTGTTTTTCTGCTTTTATTGTTTTTGTTGGTTTTTGTCATTTTTTTTAAAGCAGTGGTCTAGAAGAAACAAATCTCCTGTTGTGATCATGGCCCCGTTTTAAATTTCTGGCCCTGTAAAAAAAAGGTAGAACTGAAGTTGGAGGGTTAACAGCATGAAGGAACGAGATCTTAATGAACAATACCCAACCAAGAAATTTTATGAATTGTTGAGCTGTTTGGGTAGATGGAGTTTCCAAGTATGATGAATAATAAAATAGTTGTCACATGGACTGAATAAATAATATATCAAAATTTATCTAATTTCACAATGTGGCTTATATATCTGAAACAGTTTGATGAGTTGAAATATTTATGATAAAATCAGATTCAGATTTTCTTTCTGATTTTTGGTTTTGGGGTCACACCTGGTGATGTTCAGGGGTTACTACTCTATGCCCAGAGATTGCCCCTGGCTTGAGGAATCATACAGGATGCCGGGGGTCTATCCTAGGCTAGTACACGCAAAGCAGAGACACCTTACACCTGCACCACCACTCTGGCCCCCCAAAATCAGATTTTAAAAAACAGTTTCATCATAAACAGCAGAGATCATCTAAAAAAGCTAGAATGGTATTATTATTTTAAATTTTAGTTATTTTATTCACTCAGTCAGCTTAAAATATATCTTATAATATAAACATAGATTTTGATAAAATCTGTAGCTGGAATAATTCTCCCTATAGTACTGAAGGCAGGCTATATCATGTTTATACTTCCAATCCTGGCTAGGTTTTAAATTAGGAATGAGAACTTTTGTCTTCTAAACACAATTCATGTTCAATAAAACTTGTTTGAATTAATCCTTTCAGTGCCTCCTGAAAGAAAATAAAGAAAAATACTTTTGTAAATAGTGTTAAATGATTCCTGCAAGCTGGTAGAATCAGGAGAAAAGTAATCATAACCACTAATTTATTTCCGGATTCAGAAAGTGACTCACTATGTAACTCTGTGAACATTGCTTAACCTTTCAGCATTCCAGTTTCTGTTGCTGAAAAACAGGGATAGCATTTGTCTACCTTATAATAGGAAACGCTCTAGAAATACCCAAAAAAAAAAAAGTTAATCTTGTATCAAGGGACTGTAAAGCTGGTTTTTCATGTACTTGAGATATCACTGACACATTCACAAAGCAGTTTCTGCCCAAGTTGTGTGCGGTTAATGCTCTCAGATCACCTCCTTAAACACCGCATTGTGCATTGAACTCTTTATCCTGCCCTGAATCAGAATGGTGCTCACCATGGGGTGTGTTCAACATGACTGATGAGCCAGATTCTAGACTGTGTCACCTGCCTGTGCAAGAGTGCTTTCTGTATGGTTGTCAAGGAAGACAACACTCAGCAGAAGGAAAATCCATACAGTGGGAACAAATTTTTATCTTGAATATCAAGTCTGGGAAACTGACTAAACTTGAATGAAGCAATTTCCTCTCCTATCTTCCTACTCAAATGTACAACTGTTCTTTTTCCCATCACTACCTGTACCTGTCTGTTCTTTGTAATTAACTTTGGACCCTTGCCTTTAATATGCTGCATTTCTTTTTGATTTTTAAAAAATGAGTATTAACTCATGATCTTTCAATATATTTTGCTTGATATTATGCTTTACATAATGCTTACCAAAATGCTTACCACTATCTCGTTCCCTTATTTTATTTTATTTTTTTGGTTTTTTGGTCACACCCGGTGACGCTCAGGGGTTACTCCTGGCTATTTGCTCAGAAGTCGCTCCTGGCAGGCACGGGGGACCATATGGGGGAACCGGGGGATCGAACCGCGGTCCGTCCTAGGTTAGCGCAGGCACCTTACCTCCAGTGCCACCGCCCGGCCCCCTTGTTCCCTTATTATTAACGCTACCAATAGCTTTAGATAAAGTTTCTGTATCACTTCAAATGGCTTTTTTTTTAAATCACTGAATGTATATATGACACTTGTCATTTAAGTTGAAAATCTCAGTATCCTTAAGTAGGAAAAGATAGCATGGTGTAGTCACAGAGAGAAAGCAAGGTCACTTACATGACACTACTTTGGACAAAGTCCACTTCTTCAAGATAGATGTAAAATTTAAATTAAAACCGGTGGTGCCACACATAATTGATCAAAAAGAGTGTTCCAAAGTAATAAGGAATAGAGAGAAACAGGACTACTTAAAAATTAACATTAAGCATTCTATGCTATAAAAATAATTTCCAAATATATAAGTACTTTGGGGGTAAATGCAAAAGTACCCTTTTTTATATTATGCGGTGAGTTAATGCTATTGCTTGTAGCACTCATTGTCCAACCCTGTCCCCCTTTTCCTTCCTTTAATTGTAGGTGATGTTGCCATTGGTGGGAGTCACACCCAGGCCAGACTGCTGCGTCGGTACATTTAGGTGCAATACTTGCACACTCAGTCACAGTGCTAGTCACATGTTGCACTACTTTAGTTGCGGTTTTGGCATACATGCTCGCTATTATCCTAATTTCACTGTGGTTCTCTCACAACCTTGGCTTGCATGGTAACTGAAGTATTCATATATGTAACAGTAAACATCTTGGCTGTAGTGTAGGGGTCGCAAACTCGCAGCCCGGGGGCTGTTTGCAGCCCTCTGTACAACATTTTGTGGCCTGCGGCTGGCCTTCAAATATCGCAGTATTCGCAATTATTCGCTTACCGAATAATTGCAATAAAAATCACATTAGTAAGAAAAAATCGCATTAAACATTTGCATACCCCGAGCAGTTCTATTCGGGGTATGCAAATGTTTAATACGATTTTTTGTGATTTTTTTCTTACTAATGCGATTTCTATTGTGAATATTGGGTAAGGGAAATCTCTTATGCGGCCCTGCCTCACTCCGACTTTGCCTCCTGTGGCCCCCAAGTAAATTGAGTTTGAAACCCCTGCTGTAGTGTCATTGCAACTTACTTCTCAGACCACAGAATTGTCATGTTCCAACCATGGAGCTTTCTGGATGGGACTGAGTGCATTTGGTGGCACCTAGACTGAACTCATGGAACTTATCATGTAGGCATTCTAAGCCACCGAGTTATCTCCCTAACTTCCGTTTTGTATATCTTTCCTTTGGATTAAATATGCACAACTGCATGTCAGAGAAAATTAATTGGTGTTCACATTTATGTACCAAGTAGTAAAGACATATCAAACCCACACAAAACCAGAAGTTAATACAATGGTAGGACTAATATATATCAGGCACACAATCAAATCAAAATGTTTTGATAGTGATAATATATAAGCTACCAGAAAATATAAACATAGTTTTAATTGAGCATTAGGCTTACTATAGACTTAGTAATTTGGTGTCTTAGTAAAACATAAAAGAAAAAAATTACATATATATCCATTAGTCAGCATGAACCCCAAAGTTAGAAAGAAAGAAACTTTTTTAAACAGCATTCTAGAATTAATGAAGGAACATCTATAATCTCAATTTTGAGAATACCTAATACAAATTTTTAGACTCTCTTATGGGGTCTAGAGAGTTCTATGAGAGTGGGGAGAGAGATTACCAAATTGTGCTCAGGGTACCCTAGAACCACACTTAATAATATTAAGTTTAAGAGGCAATAGTTTCCATGCAAGGGCCCAAGCATGCAGAGATTCTCAGACAATATGGTACCAGGGAACATCAGAACAATCTCAGTGGAGCCCAGCAACCCCAACCCTTCAGACCATTATACTTAGGAAGTCATTTATTCAATGATCAATCCCAGGTTGGGCATACATGAGGCCTATATTCTCATTGCTAAACAATCTCCCAGGTTCTCAAATATACTATTTTATTATTTTGGACTTGGAGCCACACCCAAGTACTCAAGGCTTACTTCAGGTTCTGAAATAATGGATAATTAGTTCTTGAAGTTCTTGGAACACCATACGCAATGCTAGGGATTAAACTTATGCCACCTATGTGCAAGGTAAGTGCCTTAAACACAATTCCCAAATGTTCCAATCCCCCAAACACTATTTTATACTTAGATTTTCTGATCCCTTTATGTTGGAAGTAGATTCATAACTGTATGGCATCACCATTTTATCAATCATTGTCTCAACATACTCCTAAAGATTTGTTTAATATATAGAGTAATTTCCAATTAACAGAAACCTAATTTAGGTGTGACCTGGGAAGAGATAAATTACAACTGCTTATTCTTCTGAATCTTACTTTAAAGAATTTCTGGGTAGGTAGCTTCCTCATTTTGATGAGGAACAAAGTGTTATTTTAATTGAATCCTAGTATACCCATGTATGAAACTTCTGTTTTCTACACTATAACTATTTCAAATGACAAAAAATTGGATTTTTTTCTTTTTCATTTTACATATTCTGTTTAAAGATTATCTGCTTAAGACAAAGGTAAAAGGAAGAAAAATAGACAAACATATTGTGTGTTTTTTTTCCATTTCTTTATGCCTCCTTGTATAAAGAATGCTGACCCAGTCTTCTGGCACAGGTGTCTGGAGCTGTGAATTTACAGTGAATTTAGGCAGCAAACATTGGAATGTAATCTAGTAGTTGTCCTTTTTTTAAAAAAAAAATGTACATGTATTTCATCTATACTGTTCTTGATGAATGTTTACTCTTTTGTTTTTTTCTGTCCCATCCTTTACCCTATTATATTTTTCTCCTCTTTGATAGTTTTGAGCTTAAATATTATTTTCCTTTCATTTTCAGTTAGCATCAGAGTGTTAGATAGTATTAAAATGCACATATAAATTTTTAAAAACATATTTCTTTATTGGGACTTGTGGGCCACACTCAGATGTACCCGAGCTATTCATGGCTCTGCACTCAGAAGAAAAATCCTGAGAGTTCCCTGGGAGTGAATCAAGAGTTGGTCATCA
>PVKC010002961.1:19679-41182 GCA_004027635.1 Crocidura indochinensis | reverse complement strand
AAAAAAAAAAAAACGTGACTGAGAGAAAAGAAAAAAAAATATGAATGGAGACAATAACTTCGTTAACCACACCAAAACAAAGAAATTGGCAAATAGTAGATAGATAAATACGGAAAAAAATTGTTTTGTGCTTTTTACTATTTTTTCCCCTCCTGCATAGGCACAGTAAATATTGGGGTCATTCGAAAAGGAATTTCCTTGACCTACAAGATATAGGGTTTCTCCACCCTTGGAGTATATTGTCATGGGATCAACTATAGACTCCGTACAAGTTCATTTACTCTCCCCTTGGTGCTTTCGTGATGTTTGGAAGACTTCTGTTCCACCTGGGTAATCAAATCGGATCTCTGTATCTAGAGATCTCAGTATCTGCATAGGTCAAGGGGGGGAACTTATGATTAGTTTTAAATTAAATTCTCTTATATAAGGCTTCATTAGTAGACATATTAACTAATCCACATTAATACAATTGATTTTGTAAGCCTTAATCCTTTTTATTAAAATGTTAAAATTAGGGGCCAGAGTGATGGCACAGTGGTAGGGTTTTGCCTTGCAGGGGCTAATCTAGGAAGGACCATGTATTGATCCCCCAACATCCCATATGCCATATGGTCCCCAAAGCCAGGAGCAATTAAGCGCGATAGCCAGGAGTAACCCTGAGTGTCACCTGGTGTGGCCCAAAAATAAAAAAGTAAATAAAATGTTAAAATTATAATTTGGATAAATTGCCTGAAATAGAAATTCATTCAATAGGAAGTTTTGATATATAATTATCATGCAAAACTAGATGGTGTTCCTTTTCTCTATAAGATATACTAATATGTTTTCACCTTGCTATCTCTAAATAAATATGTTTATATTCAGAAAAAGTGAGAATACATTTTAGAATCTCTTGAGAAACCATGGATAACCTTATATGCAGCTTGTGTTTATTTATGCTGTGTTAAAGTATATTATTTTCTGATCATTATTTTATTATGTTAAGTATTTTATTTTCTGACCAACACTCACACTTTCATAAAAAAGAAAAGACTTTCTACTTCCTAAACATTAAGGCTGACCTCTCCATTAATCTCCAGTGACATTGTCACATAATTACAGTTCAAGAGAGCAAACTTCAATTCATATTTTGATAACTCACAATGCGACAACGTATCTTGAAGGCAAATGTTCAACTACATATTTTATAACCAAGAAATTTCATGTTATTGTAGTGGTATCTTAAAGAGTGAACCTTACTATGGAAGTATTTTATGGGAAATATTTCTACCCTTGAAAATATAGTAATTAAATACAATACATACTTGTTCTGGTATTTTAATTATTTGAATCTCACAGAGCTTATTACTAATTAAGTAACTTGCATGTTACTTAATTAATGATTTATTTCAGATAAAAGAACATAACTGTTAAATTAATGAATGATGGCAATTATATCAGTAGTTCCAAAAACTAAAGTGTTTTAATTCAGTGTTATATATATGCACATGTATTTATTGATAAATATTTTACATACATTAAGATGCATATGTACATGTAATAAGGTAATATTTATACATAATGATCTCTTAAATGTCTTTTACTTATATAGGTTTCAGAATGCTAAAATTCTAGGGACCTGAGAGAGTATTGTTGGTAAGAGTTGCCTTGCACAAATATTTCAAATAGACTTGATTCTCAGCACCACATATAGTCCCCCAAACAGTGTTAGGAATATCCCTGAGCACAGAGTCAGAAGTAAACCCTGACCACAGCTGGGAGCGACGCAACACAACTACCCAAAACAAAGAATGCTGACATTTTTGGCTGGAATATATGCTTTGCATATGGAAACTCTGGATTTGAGACTAGTCCATTAAGGTCCTAGTAAATTGAACCAGGATACTAAGTACTACAAGGTACTCCCTGCCCCCAAAAAAGAATGCTAGAATTCTTTTACGTTTTCATATTGTTTTAATGCCATAATTCATCATAGTTATTTTTAATTATTACCTAGCTATTTAATAATACAAAATGATCTTATATTTTAATATTTAATGCCTATATTTTAATATATTCAATGCTCTAATATGAAAATATTTTCTTCTACTATTCAAAAATTAAAATGAAAATGATAAAATTTGAAGAAATGCATGAATGAAAATTTACTTGGGTTATAAACATTATTTCAAAGATTTCCCTGATATGTGTATAAGAATAATGTAAAAGTTGGGATGAGAGTGGGCAAGAGATACTAGCAAGAGGTACTAGCGAGACTATTTTATCTTTATATTCATTACCATAAATCAAAGGCACTGTGAGATTTGCCTTTATGTTTGGAAGAACAAGCTTTTTATTGACTGTCTTTCATAATTAATAGCATTTACTCTTTAAATCAAATTAGTCCACTTTTCCTATTAAAGCTTTACTGTAGAATCATTTTTTAGAGCACAAGATGACCTTGACAAAAATGAAGGATCAATAATATGTTGATTAGCAGTCTATTAGCTCTAATAGCAAATGTTTCTTTGTCGTTAGTTCCTGTTCCAACACTCTCAAAGGTCGTAGTTCATTTCTTTCTCCTGCCAGTGGTTTTTAGTACATACAGATAAAGTTGACCTTACTGTGCAGAACACTGATGGATTGACTTAGTCATATTTATGGATTTTCTTAATACTTCTTTAATCAGCTCATTTTAGGATCCAAAGTTTAGTTACAGGATATTCATCAATTGGTCAGGAAGAAGAGAACAATTAAGCTCTGGAGTCTAGCATCCTGAGATTTTCTTGAGTTAGACTTAATCAATGAGATGTGTAAGAACCTGCCTTTCTTGCAGAAAAAGTAAAGCTTAATATGATTGAAATTTCAGAAAATCAAAATGTGGCCCTGATGGGGAAATGGACAACAGGAATAAGTACACATAGTATGTGTATGTATATATATATTATATATATCAGTATTCATGTATAAGTGGGGTTATAATTGAAAACATGCCCTATAATCCAACTTCTTGTGAATCTATAAAAAGTTCTTTAAATTCTGATAATTATTTTAGAGAGATTTCCTTTGTAGAGTATTTGAGCATTCTAAGAGATATTTAAACTATAAACTAATAAACAGAAATCATTAATGATATATTACTTATTACTAAATCAGTTGGACATTTGGTATGGAATATATCTTGTAAAAGAAATCTTGCTTTATATAGCCAGTGAATAAAGGACAAATGAGATGCAATTAGGCAGAGAACAATTTAGTATTATTCTAAGAGCAAAGTATTTAATGATGCTTTTGAACGGCTAAATTTGATTTAGAAATATTTCCCAAGTAAGTTGTGGAAACCCATCTCTTAAATTTGGACAGGTCAATGATATTATACTGTATGAGAAAATTGGAACTTGGAAAGGAATTAAATGACCTAATTGATCTTTTCAATCACTGATTTCTCGAGGTTATTATGAATTAAATGAAAAGGGTTTAGTACTGTGCAATTAAAAAATAAAAATTAACTAGAAATTGCTTGCATCTTGAAAAATTGCGTGTAGTTATTTTTTCATTTTTTTCCATGCCATAAGATATATTGTTCTTGATAAGGGAGCTTCAAAGAGGTGGAATCAATCTTAGAGTTGTACTTACATGTTCATAAAAACAAATGGAAGATACAAAGTTTAAAAGCCCTGGTTTAAAATCAAGCAAGTTGCTAGAAATTATTATCACTCAGTGTTGCATAAGCAACTAGTGCCTGAATAAAATAGCTAAATGAATGATGAGAAAAAAGGGACAAAAGACTAACACTGAGATATTGTATCAGCTTTATTAGTGTTATAAATATTTTATAATATGTAGAGATCATTGCAATAAACTGGGTATTGTCAGACATTTTTTCCTGTAAAGGCCAAATTATAAATACTTAGACTTATAGACACATAGGTCAACTGAAAAATATTCTATATTATTTAGTAATGGGAAAGAATTACTTATACCTATCTTATTGATAATATTTAAAATAAGATATGAGATTTCAGAATGACATGTATATTTACTAATGAGAATATATATATATATATTTGTGTGAGAAACAAAGCTTTTATCATAATAAAAATTCAGTTGGATTTCAACATATAAATTTTTCCTTGTGTATTGAATGGTCATTTGATTATATTCTTTTTTTATTGAGAAAATGTGAATTGCAAGTTTTTCACAGTTATATTTCAGGTACATAATGACAGTGAATAAGGGCCTCTCCCACCACAAGTGTTGAGCTCCCTCCACTCTAATTCCCAGCATGCATACCATAACTCCACCCTCCATCTGGAATGCTACTGTATCAGGTCCATTTAAAATGTTTGTTATAATTTGAATCTCTGATTCTATTGTCATTGAATTTGTTTTGGGTATTAAGATCTGACTATTTTTATTTCAATTCAATGCTCCTGAGACTGTTTTTCTTTTCTCAGTTTGTTGGAAGACATAGAAATATGAGGCATAACAAGATGGTTCATGTTCATGGCTCTATAAAAAGATTTGAACCCCTATATAGAAGCTATAAATATATATAAAATTAAAGGAAGATAAAAAGGAAAAGAAAAAAGGGGGTCAGATGCGGCAAGTTTTGTTTGATTGTTTATTTGTTTTAATGGGCACAGTAAATGTTGGGGAAATTAGAAAGAAAATTTCCTTAGCCAAAGAGATACAGTGTGTCTCTACCCTTGAATCATACTGCCATGAGACTGACTACAGGCTCCGGACATGTCAAATCCTAAGGTCTTTCTTTATGGTCACAGGAAAAGTTCTGCTCAGTCGTGGTTATCAAAGTCAGTCTTCTGTAATTAGAGATCTTGGGTTTTTGCACAGATCCTAGGACAAAGACAGAATAATGTCTTTTTTCTCCCAGAATAAGTTCTGCTCAGTCTGTCTACTGTAATTAGTCTTGTTTTTTCATATCCTAGGATGAAGGGTCTTCTAATTTCATCTCACCATTAGGTGGTGAGGTAGGGCAACCTTTCCTTAGATCAAGTTTTTACTATCTCCTTGTCTTCAGGGTGTCATAAGACCCTACCCTGGTGCAAGATGCCAGGGTGGTATCTCACCTGTGGGGAGTTTGATTCTTGGTACTGGTGCAGAGAACTATGCCAGATCAAAGATTGGGATCCAGTTTTCAGGTCAAACAGTCGATGTCTGATCACATGAGGAACATTTCACCTGTGTAGGTTTACAGGGTTTTTTTTGTCATCAAATCAAATCATTCTTCTTATCAAATCAAAGGCAAAGTAAAATTTTTAAAAAATACAAACCAGTTAATATCTGCTTGGCATAAATATTTATGCTTTTCCTAATACATATTTACATGTGTATTTACATATTTTACATATTTATCACCTATATGATAAAATGTTTGAAAATATCTTAATTCAAAGTTACCTTAATAGAGACCATTGAACATAAATGATCGAAGAAATTGTTTTAATTTATAATGAATTTTGCGACGGGCATCTTGCATCTCAGCAACTCTAGTGGGGGAAATATGATCTCTTCGTCTGTTTCATGTTTACCCATTTTCCTCTCTTGAAGAATATTTCCCCCACTAGAGTTGCTGAGACACAAGACACCCTCAACAAAATTTGCTCATCATTTTCTTTTCCTTTTATCTATCACAGAGCAATGCCAAATAACTCAGTTTCCCTCATTAAATTTATTATGGCAGCGCCTCATAATGCCTATCAAAAATTAAGTGATCTGTTCATAACAGCTTAAGCATTTTTGGCAGATACAACAATTTAGTATCAATTTATATATATTTGTTTTTTATTTGCACATTGTTCCAATATATATGCATTGAATTCATATATTTATGGTTTATTTCCTAATAATGTTTAAGGTAAGGAATATTTCTTTTTTTTTCCCTAAGGTAAGGAATATTTCAAGGCTTCCCTGGAAAATCCAGTCCTGTTAATAATATTAGTATCAATAAAGAAGATAGTATTGTACAAACATTAAAACAAAAACTAAAACAAATAAAGATAGAAAATTTTCATGTGTTAAAGTTCCCAAATTGTTCAGTACTGAATGTCTGAATTCAAAGATTTTTGAAACAATATATTATTAGTGAGCTTTATGATAGTGGTGTCATATTCTTTTGAAGTATAATATATTGTACAATCTAAATGAGCTAGTAATTATTATAAGTATATTCATGAATTTTTAGTTTAAATAAGTTTAGTTTTATATCAAGCATAATCAAAGATGAAATCAATTGAAATTTGTATGCAAATTAAATTATGCTTGATTCTCATTTGATTAGCAGAAGTTTTACGGCATGTCTTATTAGTCTAGTGTTACAATTAGAATATGATATTTTAAAATATTTAAAATAATTTTATCTTTAGCATAAACCTATCAGTGTCCTGCTATAAGATTAGAAATACATAAGAAACACATTTCCATTATATGTCAAATTACCTTCTACAGGGGCCGGGAAGGTGGCCTAGTGGTAAGGTTTCTGCCTTGCAAGCGCTAGTGTAGGACGAACTGTGGTTCGATCCCTCCACATCCCATAGGTCCCCCTAAGCCAGGAGAGATTTCTGAGTGCATAGCCAGGAGTAAACCCTGAGCGTCAAACGGGTGTGGCCTAAAAACCAAAAAAAAAAAAAAATTACCTTCTACTTAGCCATGTTACTCAGAGATGACTACAAAAGTTTAAAAGAAGAGAAAATAGTTTAATTTTTCAAGTAACTATGATATGGCTAATGCTCATTCTCAGCTCCATAAAAATACAGGACCAGATTACCACACAAAACTAATTATATCTGAATTCTTATAAATGTAAATACTATGATCTTACTAAATTTATTAAACACAAAAATGCTTCTAACTAGAAAAAAAGATATATGTTTTATATCAGTACCGATTTTATGTTAACTTTAATTAAATTTTCCTGAAAATAAAAAGCCATTGAATTATTATTTTTTTTTTGCTTTGTTTTGGAGTCGCACCCACCTATACTCAGAAGCTACTCCTAGTTCTGCACTTAGGAATTACTCCTGACAGTGCTTAAGGGAAGCATACACCTTAAACCTGGGTCAGCCATGTGCAAGGAAAGAGATCTACCTACCTTATTATCTCTAGCTGCAAAACTATTTAAGATTATTATGTGACTCTGAAAAATACCTCCCAGAAATTTAAGAAATTAGTTTTCTGACATAGATATAGCATAGCATTATCCACAGAACAAGTTGGTTGACCTATTCTAAATCAATGTTAATTCATTTTCTCTATTACCCATTAAGAATAGTTTGCATTTTTATTCTGTCTTCTAAATTCAGTGTAGTTTTCTATTATATTGTCTCTTCTCCAATCATTGTGACCATTTTTCTTTTAAAATTGTTGACAATATCTCTGGATGAAATAGATTTGAGAAATGTGTGACATTCTTGAATGCATAAAAATAAGCTTTAAATTTAAAGGTAGTGAAAAGTAACTTGTTTAAGGATTTACTTTTGCTTAAATCTTCTTTCAAACTCCTCAAGAAGTTTAGTATCAGGTTATTGTGTAACAATTATTACAGTAAAATGAATAAAAGCATAAGAGATGCTTTTCACTTACTTAGGGAATATATTTTTACTTTAAACATCAGAAAGGAAAGAAGTTTTGGCCTAAGGAATAGTAACCAGTTCAGGCTTTTGACTCTTATGTAGTCAACCCCTTTTTGATCCCCCATACCCTATGTTCTTTGTCATGGACTATTATAGATAATGATCCCTGAACATTGAGTACCCATAAAAAAAACCAGAAGAGAAGGAGGTTATGACTAGTTTTTCTGTCTGAAACCACAGCAGTATTTATATTAAAGAAGAATTAGTAGGATCAATAGAATATTCATTGCCTCTAGATTTCAGTAATACATTTATTAGAAAATGGATAAGTAGCATTGTTTTCTTGAAGCAATCGTGGTGTCTGACACTTCCATCTCATACAATTTTATATTATAAAGTTTTGAGCCAGCCAGTATAATTTTGTATTATAGTGCCCCCTCACCATGTTGTAAGTGTTGCTCTGTAGAGTGGGTTGAATGGGAGCCCTCACCTTTCAATGTTAACAAGAACCCTTGATGTATGTGGCCCATTTAAATGTACAACAGAGAGCAGAACTAGGTAACGAACTTATTATTCCTCTCAGAGGAGTAGAGGTTAGTCCCTGAGGAGAGCAGTAAGCCAGAGCAAATCCATATCTACTGGCTAAACAATAGCCAGAAGGATGACTAGAAATATTGATTTACTTTCTAGGCCATTTAGGCCTTAATGGCAGAGAACAGCTGAAGTGCTGTTTACTTTTCTGCCAGAATCGACCAAACAAGCAGTCCATTTTTTACAGGTTTTTGATTGATTTCGCTTAGAGGAATTAGAGGTGATTTATTTTTAAGCTGAAAGCAACTCGTAAATATCTTCAACTGCGGCACTTGGCGCAGGTTCCCTGAGTGGAAATGTTAAGTGGAAATACTTATTGAGAAAGACTTTGTGGCAAATCAATGAGAACAGGTATCCATGTCTCACTCTCAACAGTCAGATATCAGACACTTTCTCAGGCCCTGTCAGGACTATCATCTCATCCCTTCAGTCCCTTGCCTCGTGAAAGCTCTCAAGTTCACCAAGCTTGAATAAATTTAATCGCCTGACTGAATTCCAGCCAGATGCACCCTGCTGACTTTCAAAGGGTCCTAGATGGGACAACATAATGGTGTACAAGACTCAGATGGAGCATTTTCGATGTGTGATGGGTGAAAACAGTAATTTCTCACACAAGTGGCAATTTTCCATGATTCCTCCAATCCCACACACACACTGAAAATGAGGAAATCTAACAAAAGAATGAAGGAGAAACACAAAAGAGGACTCATCCCAAATGCTACTGGGCTCGCCTGATTCTTTTTTTCAAAAGGCATCAAATCTTACATGAGTGATGAGGCTGAAAGACATGCTTCAACCAAACAACATAGAAATGGCCTATGATTTACATTTCATGCTGGTGAGGTCTGAGAAGACGATAATGAAAGAGCAGTTCGGGTTGTAAGTGATCTGTCCCAAAAAGCTTGTCTTCAGCTTTAGAGTAAGTTAACAAAGAAGTAGAGGACATTTGAAATTCTAAAATAAGAGCTCTCACTTCTGTGCTGTCAGGAGAAAGGAGCCTTATGAGCTTCTGATTTCATTACTGTGCCCTATTCCAGTCATTCTCCCCAGATCTGCTCTCAGATTTTTTCAAATATGGGGCTATCTGAACAAGTTATCCATATTCTGTCCTATACTCTAGATGACTGAAATGATTTAGAAAATCATTTTTCCAATTAAGTGAAATATGATAAATTTTTATTCATTACTGTCTTACAATTTTCAAAGTCACATTGCTAACACATTTTGCAATATATTTCCTGAAAATAAAACCATATTCTATGTTCTTTCCAAAATTTACACAGCATATAAACATTAAAATATTTTAAATTACCCCAAAATTTTCCACCATGAAAAACCACTGCTGTCTTTTTTGTAATTTCCCTTCATTTTTGATTAAATAACTTGTGATTTTATATTTTTAAAATACTATAACTTAATATATTTTAATTTTACATTGTATTTTAAGGAATTTACATTATTTTCAAGAGAAAATTATTCTTAGAATCAGCTTCACAGTTGGAATCTATAAAAGGACATTTTTCCAAACAGAATTGCCAACTATAAATGGAGTCTAATGGTAAAGTGCCTAATTCAACATACTTTGAGAAGACAAGAGTCCTTTTAATTGTGAAAGTAAGAAATTCTATCAGTTATTGATAATTTAAAGTTATAGCTCTAAACTCCCTCTGAGTTTCACTATGACAACATAAAATTTTATTTTCTTTTTTTTTTTGGTTTTTGGGTCACATCCAGCAGTGCTCAGGGGTTACTCCTGGCTCCATGCTCAGAAATTGCTCCTGGCAGGCACGGGGGACCATATGGGGCACCGGGATTTGAACCGATGACCTTTTGCATGAAAGGCAAACACCTTACCTCCATGCTATCTCCTGGGCCCCCAAAATTTTCATTTTCTATATGCGTCCTGTAATATGTGTTATTAAAATGGAAGACAAAGGTTCTTAGTAGATAAATCTTTTTAATATTATTAATATAAACTCATTTAATTCACGTTCATAATCCTGGTTTTTTTTTTATCTTACTTGTGTCCTTTATATCATGTTTCTGTACTGGATCATTTAGAAAAGATCACTCTCTTTAAATTACTGCTGATAAGCTTGAAAGACCTTGTTTCTTCTAGGTCAGCAAAGGGACAGTTAGTGACAACTTTACTATGATTTCTCTTTGAGGGCAGCAGTTATTTATGACTTCAACAATTTGCACTTTTTTTCTCACTTGTATATTACATTTTACTAAAATATGTACAACTACTTCAGCAACTGGTGCATGATTATGTCATGACTCCTATGAAAATATAACTTATTGTCACATATCCTTCTGATGAATGCAACTTCTTAATTAGAAGGAAACTAGACGTGATACAAACTAGTTTCCCTCAGTATTGATATGTGAAATAATTCATTTTTCTTTTTAGCCTTGGACTTAAAAGAGAGTTACTTGTGAGGAACAAATATGTAACGCCCCAAAATTTAAATTATTTCTTAAAGTGAAATATATTAGCAAGAAAACAACAGCTGCTATTATAGAGATGATCTGGATTTGAGAACGCTTGTTTAAAACAATGATTATAGATGCAATATGACGACTTAGAATTTTTCAGGCCTGGGACTGGAGAGATAGCACAGCGTAAGACATTTGCCTTGCATGCGGAAGGATGGTGGTTCGAATCCGGGCATCCCATATGGACCCCATGCCTGCCAGGGGCGATTTCTTAGTGTAGAGAGAGTCAGGAGTAACTCTGAATGCTGCCAAGTGTGACCCAAAAACCAAAAACCAAAAAAAAAAAAAGAATTTTTCAGGCCTAAAGTTCAGGGCAGATTTTCTCACATGCCATTTGGAACTCTATTTTTGAAACAAATTGATAGCTGTTATATTCAAATAAGTTTAAATAACTCACACAACACTCACTCTTGGATACTAAGAATCGACATAACATTTTAAAGGATTGCTGATGTTTTATATCTAATTAATAAGTTAACTTAGAAGAGATATCTCCTTTCTGTTTAAATGAGGACAGTAAAATGCAGTATTAATTAACAGTTCCTGTAACTTTGTTCCCATTAAAAGTTATGGAAGTTTTTACATCAAGTTGTTGTTGCAGCTATTATGAAATATCATTTATGGTCATTACTATTTTGAAATTGTGAAAGATCTACTACTACTTGTTATTTAGCATGGTAATAGAAACCACTTTCATTGATGTCAGAAATCATGTTTTGAAATTTAGTCTTGAGTAAATTAATTTCTTCTGAAAGTATATAAGTCATGTAATTAACAGCACTCCTAAAGGAAGCAAAAACTGTAAAAGGAAACTGTCAGATAAAAATTATTCAAAACATTACTGTTCATACACTCATCAAACAAGGTGATGTCTATACTAATTTAGAAGGTTTACATAAAATATTTGATAATGTTTTTTGAAAAAATTTAGTAGTGCTTTGTAGTATTTTAATAGGCTTTTGCTTTTTTCTATTGTGCTAAATTTTAACAGCTAATCTAGGGAACATGGTCTAGAAAATTCTGTCATGCTCTTCACTCTAATTATCTACTGCTACTGCATTTTTCCTACAATAACTATATTTACAAGATCATCATGCACACAATTCACAATTTTTTCCTTCTAGACTTCTCAGAATCATTAATATCCTTGTACATATTGAACCTTCAAGATGCTGATATTGACATTTTCTGATGCTCTTTTAGCTATGAGCCTGGGAGTTACTATTAAGCACAATAAAAGTGTGATATATTGTGGGTTCATTATTAAGAGACTAGAGGAAACTAAGTTTTCAGTGTGGTTAAAATAAGTGTTTTGTTGAGAGTGAATATCTGTTGTCTAAGGGAGAGAGAAAAACAGAGAGAAAAGATTATGGAATATAGAAAAAATCATCATAGTTTCCTCGTGGAGAAAGAAATTGACTAGTGATAGCTACTATTGCAGTTTCATGGAATTCAAACAGGTTGCTTTATATTTATAATATTGATATTTAGAACGAGGTAATATTGTTTTTGTTGTTAATGTCTGTCTTCAATGTAGGGTACATACAGTCCCTAACTACTAGAAAACAATGGATATTCATTTGGCTATTCTCCAATAGCCAAATCCATTCCATGTTTGAAAATTAAAAATGTCTTTAAATATTCCCAATTATATCAGAGTGAACAAACTTACCCTTCATTTGAAACTATTGCAATGCATGCTTGATTTTTAAAAGAAATTTGTCATTCTCTAGAACAAAGTAGAATTGAGGTTCAAAAAGAAAACTGATCTTTCTTCTATGAAATTAATTGAGCATTTTTTTCCAGGAAAGTTCTATAACATAATTGTGAAAGAAATTCAACATGTTCTGTATTTTGCTCTATACTAGGCCCTGCAAGAATCAAGATGGTAAATATTTTCAACTTGATGGTCTCATCAGTTTAGCAAATTTTCTCAGCTATTTAATTAACAGTGTTATGGGGCTTATCAGATATAAGTATTTATATGTCTGTGTTTCAGAAAGATTGCCTTTGCATTATAACTTTACAAGTCAAATGATCTAGAGCCTGTAGTTGTCAAATGTTGTGGTAATACAGTGTATTTATTTTAGAATAAGAAAAGTTGTTTAAGGATATTTTAATTATGCATGGGATATGACTTTAGCAAATCATTCAACCATGCCAATTTTTTCAAAGTTGCCATTGTCTCTAATTTCTGAGTTTGCATAAAGAAATTAATGAATATTCTTGGCGTATTCCTCACAGATTTGTCAACATTTTGGTATCTTTTGCTCAAAATTAATGTGGAAATGACTAAGTGTGTTGCTACTCAAATGCTAGGTAGTGCATACCTCATCTTTAAAAGCCTCTCAAGTCATGATTGATGATGGCCCAAGACAGCACAAAATATAGTCAATCTTAGTTCTTATAAAAAAAAAACCTACTTGCTTTATTAAAACATTACTATGAATGCCAATTAACATGTTCTCTAGACAGAAAATGTTAAATGGATCCTCTTAGACCCCCTCTTCTGCCTTCCAATTAGAACCTCTGTTTTATTTAGGTTGATGAAGCATTCAACTAAAATTCTGCTTTTCTTAGCCACTTCTGTGATTCTGTGTATTTATAATGACTAAGTTATAATCTATGATATGTATCAAGTGTTATATGGGACATCTAGGATAGATATTTATAAAAAAGTTGACAAAGGAAAAATACTTCTTTATGTCCTCTTTGGCACTTTCATTCTGATGTGTTGTTTCATTGATATGAAGACTTGAAAAACAAGCCTTTTGGAGCAGAAGCACATAAACTATTATGAATGGAGAAGGGAAGAAAAGATAGATAGGATCAGAGTTCCTCATTATACAGCGAAACACTTTCATTGTAATCTAAAAGTCAGACTTATTGAGATATCAGAATTCCACTTGACATCTTCTAAAATAAACATTAATTGTATTTTTAAGCTTCATTGTTTTGAATGTTACATTATAGGCTGTGATATATCAGAATTAGTTGATATAGTCAGAAGTTTGGATCATTTAAGTTTTATAGACTGTCCTATAAAAAAATTTCTTTTTCAGTAAGCTATCAAAAGTGTCTTCTGAAATGCTCACTGTACTAAGAATTGTCATTTTGGATTTTAATACTCTTTTAATAAATACGTATTCAACTGGCAATACTATGGTATATCAATCATATATCTATGGATTATTTTAGTACTCATTGAATGACTATGTGTCTTCAGGCATTGTTTTAACATTAATATTCAAGACAACAGTTTTGAAGAGAAGAAGTGATGGGATGGAGAAATAGTGACGTGGGTAGGGTTTGCATGTGGCCAACATGGGTTCAATCCCTGACACTTCAAATGGTCCCTGCTTTCCACATGATGTGATTCCCTAAGCATCAAAAATATATAGTTAACAAAAATGCTACTTTGTGTTCTGTACTCTTATATGCCCATACAATATTTCTTGAAAAAGAAACAAGGAGTAGAACTGAAAATAAACAAATGAAACTACACCCTTGTTGAAAGTTGTTTGTACAAATACTGACCTTCTTTTCACAGTATTCCAATAGAAAACCCATATTTGCTAGATTTGGTCAAATACTGCCTAACTGAAAAATTAGAAAAATCAAAAATAATTATGCAGTTCTTGCCTGACCAATATAAATTAATTTCTTCAAAGATACTCTAGACTTTTCCTTGTTCCAATTGCCTTGCTCCTCACAAACACAATGGCTGGTGCACGATTTGCTCATGACCTTCACAATTGACCATTCCAAGATTCAGGAAAATGTTCCAACTAGTAATTTATTATTTTCTTTTTAAATTAGTTTATAGAACACCATGATTCCAAAGTTGCGCAGGACTGAGTTTCAGTCATACAATGTACAACATGCTTCTCCAGTGCACATTTCCTGCCAACAATGTTCCCAATTTCCTTCCCACCATCCTCTCTTCTTGCCAATGATGCAGATATTTTACTTCTCTTTTTATCCCTCTCTTTCTTTTTCTTTTTTAAATCTTTTTAAACACGTTTGTTAATGAAGGGGTAGTAGGAATATCATTTTATCTCCTTTCAGCACACAGTTCTTGTCTAGGGTAATCTGTCCCAACTATCTTTGTCATTTTGTTATGCCAACTCTTAAGTTTTTTCAGTGAATAAAATGGTGTCTTCCCTACTATTTTGATATGCCTTACTTAATAACCCTTGAAAGACAAAATTTTATGCTACATTTTTATACATCTATACACAATTCTATTGATTTGGGTTAAGAGATTCAGCTCCAATTTTCTAATTCCAGGTGTCTTCTCTACTGTACCTATATACAGCTCCTGTTCTTTCAAAATAAATCCCCTGGTCTTTCAAAATAGAACTAGTCAAGCAACTTATTTGTTTAAATTACTGATATAGAACAACTTTCTTTTGGAGCTTCTAGCCACTGACAATATAAAAATCTCCCACGAAATTTATTTCAGTTCTAAATTTCTTGTATAAATAAAATGGAAAAGAAAGAACAAATTTTTTCACATGTGAAATGAAAAATTTGGGATTTCAAACAATGCCACATTGACAGTATAACGTTTGAATTATTAAAATGTTTACAGAATCAATTGGATTTTGAGAAGATCATTGGATAAATGATTTATGCTACTATCCCATGTTAAGTACAGGTAGAGTGTGAAACAGTGACAAATATCACAATATCTCAGACAATTTAGAAAAATCTTTGAGACTACACCATGACTGCCACATGGCGAGACTGATTCAAGAATTTAATTTCCAAATGCAGGAGAGATATTTTCAAGCATTAGGTGGCTCAAAGGAGAATATACTAATAAATTCAATCTTCATATTATCTAATTTTCATTTTCATTATTAAGTCATGTATGCAGAATATACTATAGGAGTGTCTTCTCCTGAACTTTGCAAGAAATACCAGCAAAGTTATTCTTTTTTTTTTTTTCCTTTAGTTTTTGGGTCACACCTGGCAGAGCTCAGGGATTACTCCTGGCTCTGAGCTCAGAAATCGCACCTGGCAGAATAAGGGGACTAGATGGGATGCTGGGAATCGAACTACCATCCATCCTGCGTTGGCCACGTAGGCAAATGCCCTACCACTGTGCTATCTCTCCGTCTGGCAAGCAAAGTTATTCTTTTGTTTTGTTTTGTTTTGTTTTGGGGGCCCCACCAATTTGACATTCAGGGGTTACTCCTAGATCTGCACTAAGAAATCGCCCTGGCTTGGGGGGACCATATGGGACATCGAGGGATCAAAATGTGGTCAGTCCTAGGCTACTGCTTGCAAGGCAGATGCCTTACCTCTAGGGCCATCTCTCTGGTCCCGATAAGCAAGTAAAGTTATTTTTATGCCACATTAAAGTCACCCAATTAATTTTATTGGATGTAAATTTTATCCTCAATTCTGTACATCAGGAATATAGGCTTCTGGCTAGAGAAGGCTGGAGACACAGTGGGGACAGTTGAGACAAGGGCTGTTTACACATTGGTTCTGGTTGAAACCTGCCTTTAGGTTCCCTGTGACCCAACCACCACTGAACTATGATCTGTAAGGTTGGGGTGAAGAGGGCTTATGAGGTTCGCACCCAGCTCACCTAAGATGGAAGGACAGGGGTCTTCTTGCCTGAAGGAGCTGGAGATGCTGTGGAGTCACTTGAAGAGGGGCCATTTACCCCTGTTTAATTTTTTAAAGGAATCTCTATCATTTCCTGTAGAAAGTATATTCATTTATATGAACTATTCTAATATGCATTTTATTTATCTTTTAATGTATCTTGGTTTTAAATAATACATGTGCCTTTTGTAGAAAAATTAAAATGTATCACAAAACATAGTTATAGAGACTAATATTTTCTTACCAAAAACATATGTGTACAAGTGTTCAATAAATTTAATTCTTTTTATACCTCACCTAGAAATATAAGGATATTTGCTCAACAGTTTTAAAATAGAAGATAAAACCATGGTTCTCAAAAAAAAGTACATTAGATCATAAAGCAAATTGAGAAACTTTAACGAGGCTACCATCAATGCAATTTTTCATTTTAAATTAAATCATGGGAATAAAACAATTTTCCTTTTTCTTTATCTCTTAAGAGCTTAATACATTATAATAGATAGGACATTGAATGATTGCTAAATTAATGAAACCATTGTTATAGTTCTCCACTAGTTTAGAAATAGATTTATAACAGGTATATTTGGCTGGCTAGCTGCTTTGCCCTATTTTTTGTTCCATTTTGCTTTAAAAAAGCCAAAATCAGAAAATCATACTGCACAATGGGTCAAAGGATAAAATCCTTTGAGACAGAGCTCAAAATATCATGGCACAAAACTGTCTCTAATGTGTGGGTTCTTTTGGTTCAGGTTCTCCTCATATAATCAGATAATATTATATTGTTAAAGGGGTAAAATGCAAAGACAAATCCTCTACTTACACTTTCTAAATATTGAATTAGGTTACAAAGGCCATAGGCAGCCTGTGTCATGGATCTCCTGGAAAATTTTTCCATAGCTTTGAGAACCTGGAAGTAGACCCAGATTTTTACCATCTGCAGATTTTCACTTCCAAATCCAGTCATTTTTAGAATGCTTCAAGAAACAGGACTGCTTTTTGAATGTTCTATTCAAACAGTCAATCACAAATATTCCTGCCTAGAAATATCTGGGTCTCCTTAATCACATTTGAAACACATATATCCAAAAATTAGTTCATAAATTAGCTTTCCATAGGTTTAGTATTTAGATAAGAAGCTCAGTGGTTGTTTAAAGGAGAAGGTTATGGGCAATCCTAATGTTATAAGGCTTTTTATAATTCTATTCCCTAAAATTTAGTGCAGTGTAACAATGGCATCATTAATCTGTGAATCATTCAGTGTCATCTCTGCTATAAAGTACTGGACTTTTAATGGATTTAAGGAGAGAAAAAATTATTCCTATGATTTAATTTAAAATGAAAAATTGCATAGTTAGTAACTTTGTTAATTGGAGGGAACTAGTATGATTTTTATCTTGGTAAGTTATTTTTTCGGTATGCAAGTAGTTTCATTATTTCTGAGGTAAATCATATAGGCAACATATTTTAAAAATATAGATTCTGCGAGGATTAACATCAGATCAAGTGCATGTCTGGTGTGATTCCTGACCATAGAACCATAACTCTCACTAGGCATGCCCTCAAATAAAACAAAAATAAATAAAATATATTGATTGGGTTACTTACAGAATGAAAATGGGTTTTGAAAAATATAAATAATTTTGGTGATAGATTATCATAGACGATTGTTTTGATATCTTGGGTATAACTTTTCTGTCCACTTCTGATTTTAGCAAAAACTCCTTTCAATATTATTTGCTAGTTGGATTCTACCTTCAATTCTGGCAGTTTTCCTAAGTGCAAGTGAAGTCTTTATGCTGGAGGCTTTTCTCCAAGCACAGGAGATAAAGGGCCAAAATAGAGTATATGTGTGCATATATATATATATATATATATGTATATAGATCTAAGAGTATACATACATATACATACATATGTATGAAAGAGTATACTCTACATACATATTTATACATTTATGCTGTATCATCAAACGTACATGTAATATATACCATCAAATATATATGTTGTACCAGTACATTTTTTAATTTAGAAAACAGAAATGAAATCATTCTTGACAAAAGTCTGCACCAATACTTCACTCTAGGTGAAGTATCTGATCATCCAGATAAGAACCCCCCTGTGTCAAAGATGAAATTTTTTCTCTTTGTTATTTGACAGATATTTATGGAGAACATTCCAATTGTAAATTCTATAGCACTGAGGATAATAAGATGCAAAAATGCATCAAGAACTTCTAGTTTTGGGGTGAGACAAGCAACTACAAATAAAGCATTGATATTTCAAATAGGTTAGAAAGCCGTTGAAAGAAAAGCAAGGCAGGGGCTGGGTTGGAGTTGTCCTTTCGAAGTCAATTTCAGAAAAGATGTCTGACAAGAATATTTATGTGTAAAAAACAGGGATGAGTGAGGGCAGAAAGAAAACTCTAAGCAAGGGAAAAGCAAGTATAAAGAGTGGCACAATTTTGTAATAACTTGAGCAATATATAGACCACACCTTATCTTCACCTGTGTATGATTTTGACTTTTATATAAAGGAATTCCTAGTAGTTAGTGCATTGCTTTATTTATATAAAGTACATATTAAGTGTTCAGTATTAGTTCTATTATTATTCCTTCTATATCTCCTATTCCTCTCTGAAAGAAACATCAGTGAAGGATTTGAATTCACCAAATTGCTTATCTGAAAGAAATGAAATTTATGACACTAGTTGTAAAGCTATCCAACAGCCTCTTGCTTTTTCTGAGCCATTGATGGCATTATCAATTATCTTATGTTTTTGCATCTGCTTCTGCTATTTGTTAGGTGTAATGTGCTAGCCCTGAAGAAATATATCTTTGAAAAGGAGAGGGGAAGATTATCAAATACATCTCACAAAGAAATAGTAAAGGTTGGGAAAATGTATAAGAATTGACTAAGCTAATGATGAGTATACATTTTCTAGGTGAATTTTAAAAAAAGGAGAACCTACACAGCTAAAGGAAATACCAGGTGTAAAGTTTTCACACATGATATGTAAGTGGACAATGTGCTCTCTCCTTGGGGAAAATTTGCCAATGACTGGAGTATCTTTTTCATTAAGGAAGAGGAACTTTCAGTTGACTATAATATTCACCAGGGAGTTATGGTAAAACTGAAATCCTTTCCCCTAAAATCTGACATAAGACAAAAATGCTCTCACTCAATTATCCTATTCAACATAGGACTAGAGTATTTGCCATAGAAATTAGGCAAGAGAAATATATCAAGGTCATTCATATAAGAATGGAAGAAATCAAATTGTCACTCTTTGAAGATAACATCACAATATATTTAAAAAATCTTAAAGACTCTACAAAGAAGTTTCTAGGTTTCTAGAAAATATTGGTTCATATATCAAAATGACAAGGTATAAGAAAAAACAAAAACAAAATTTAATGGCCTTCTTATATATGAATAATTATAGAAAAGAAATAGACATTAAAATATCCATTCATGGGCCCGGGAGATAGCATGGAGGTAAGGTGTTTGCTTTTCATGCAAAAGGTCATCGGTTCGAATCCAGGTGCCCCATATGGTCCCCCGTGCCTGCCAGGAGCAATTTCTGAGCATGGAGCCAGGAGTAACCCTTGAGCACTGCCGGGTGTGACCCAAAAACCAAAAAAAAAAAAAAAAATCCATTCATAGGACCAGAGAAACAGCATGGAGATAGGGCATTTGCCTTGCATGCAGAAGAATGGTAGTTGGAATCCCGGCATCCCATATGATCCCCTGAGCCTTCCAGGAACAATTTTTGAGTGCAGAGCCAGGAGTAACTTCTGAGTGCTGCTGAGTGTGACCCATAAACTAAAAAAAAAATCCATTAACAATAGCACCACAAGAATATAAATACCTTGAATTCAACTTAACTAAAGAGGTCAAGGACCTATATTAATAAAACTATAAACAATGCTTCAATAATGAAAGAGGACATGAGAAAATGGAAACATATACCCTGTTCGTGGTTTCAGAGAATTAGTGTCATTAAAATGACAATATGTCCCAAAAGCATTATACAGATTTGATGCAATACTTCTAAGCATACGCAGGACATTTTTCAAAGTGGTGGACCAGACACTCCTGAAATTTAGTTGGAGCAATAAACACCCAAGTATAGCTCAACAATCCTTAGAGAAAAATAGATGAGAGGCATAACTTTACACAACTTTAACATTGCTTCAAAACAATAATCATTACAATAGCATGCTGCTGAAATACAGACCCTGAAATATAGACCAGAGTATTCATAGAATGACCCCCAGACAAACAATCAATTAATCTTTGACTAAGAGACAAGAATTGCAAAATAACAAAATGAAACAAGGGAATCCTCTTCAATAAGTGGTATTGGCACAACTGGTCAGCACATGTGAAAAAGCAAACTCAGACCTCTAACACCATGGCATAAAGTTCAAATAAAAATGGTTTAAAGATTGTTATATTATATCTGAAACTATAAGGCATATAGAAGCAATCATAGTAAGAACTCTACATGAAACTGAATCTAAATACATCTTCAAAGAAGAAAAACCACCATCCAAAAGTAGAAGCAGAGTTAAACAAATGGGACTACATTAAACTGAGAAGCTTTTAAAATTCAAAGGAAACAGTGATTAGGGTACAAAGACACAGAATGAGAGAAACTATTCACCCAATACCCATTAAATAAAGATATACAACATACTGACAGAACTTAATAAAAAAAAATTATCTAATGCCAAACAATGGGGAAAATAAATGAACGGGCATTTCTTAAAAACAGAAATACAATTGGCCAAGAGGTAAAATGAAAAAAATTCTCTACATGACTAATATTCAAATCAAAACAACAATGAGATATTATCTCACACCACAGAGACTGGTGCACATCACAAAGAACAAGATCAACCTCTGCTGGTGAGAAAGCCATCTAGTCCAACCTTTCTGGAAACCATTATAGATATTCCTCAAAAACTAAAAATTGAGCTGCCATATGCTACAGCAATACCTCTACTAGGGATATATCCTAGGACACAGAAACAAAATATAAAATTGTCCTCTGGGCCGGGCGGTGGTGCTGGAGATAAACTGCCTGTGCTAACCTAGGACGGACCGCAGTTCGATCCCCCGGTTCCCCATATGGTCCCCCGTGCCTGCCAGGAGCGACTTCTGAGTGAATAGTCAGGAGTAACCCCTGAGCGTCACCAGATGTGGCCCAAAAAC
>PVKC010002961.1:0-19579 GCA_004027635.1 Crocidura indochinensis | reverse complement strand
ATGGTAAAAATACAGAGATGAGGGCTAAAGGATCAACCAATGATATGAAGTTTACCACAACTTAATTAAGCACAGTTAGAGAAATAACCACACAAACAACTATCATGACAATAATTGATAAAGAAATACAATGCCTGTCTCAAAGACAAGTAGGGGGTAGGGGAGGAGGGAAATAGGGGACATTAGCTGTGGGAAAGTTACACTGTTGAAGGGGAATAAGCATTTTATGGCTGAAACCCAATAATAAATGTGTTTGTAACCATGATGCTTAAATAAAGAAATTACTTTTAAAAATGTAAAAAAAAAACATAGAAGTACTTTGACATATAGGAAATGCTCACCAAGTTTACTGATAAGCATTTTGTATTGAGGACAGTTCCCCACAAGAATTATCTTACCCTTAAATTTCTTCATAGATTTATATATTATTGTTTTATGGCAAGAATGTGCTCTTATAGAACTTTAAAAGAGGATCCTTTGACTAACTCTTAGAAGACTTAGAGAAGCAGATTTTAGATCATGTAATACTTTTTCATTTCTTTAAGCTGCATCCTAAAAACCAGAATAAAAAAATTTCTAGGACACGTGTTACCGGGGGTTTCGTATTATAAAAGCATAGGACTATAGAGATGGTGGTGAGAAACAGGTGGAAACTTTCTATTTATAATTTAGAGCAAATTATTATAACTTGCGTTTCAGTAAAAGATCAATTCAGAAACAGGTGCTAGGATGGAACCTGTAGAAGGACCAGTAACTTGCTCTTTCTCAGAAAAAGTATGAAAGAGCCAATTGGAAAGTTATTCCTGAGAGTTTTTTTGGAGTGAGCTCTATCAGTCCCACTTAACTCATCCATGGCATGTCTGTTCCTCTGGGCCCGTCAAAACAAAAGTTGTGGGGGACTCAAAAATCTAAAAATGGAGAGCCAGGGTCTCTCTTGAAACACTATGTGAGCACACTACTTTGCAAGCATCATAAATAAATTTCACCTAAGCAAAATAAAGTATAGGACGCCAACTGTGATCACTGCTGCTAACAGAGCAGAGAGCTGAAGTTAGGAAATATTGTGGTGTCATTTACCAGGGCCTAAAATCTTACATGGAAATGTTAATATATAAACCCAGTAAGGTGATGAGGAGAGAAAAGGAATACTAAGGATATTGGAGACATAAGAAATTATTTTAAACACGTTAGACAGTAAAATATGTTCCCAGAGAAGAGCTGGAAGCTAAGAGTAACAACTGTCCACGGCTTATGGAAAAAATCAAAAAAGGTATCAGCTTAAAATATGGCATTTGATTATGTCTGTGACACTGGTTAAAATATTTTGAGTTTAGTTTAAAGAAACAAAACATATGAAGGATACATCTCTAAATAAAGTGAATAAAAGCACAAAAAAGATATTATATTTTAAAATCTGACCAAAAATGAAAATAGTAATGGAATTTATACACTGTTCATACAAATCAGTAAATATCAATATTAAGACTTTACCTCTTGAGCTCCACACATCAAAGAGGGTGAGAAAGCTTGTATCGAAAGGCAAAACAATAAGTCCTGGGTGAGCAATAAATGAGAAAAGTTGACTCTCCCCTTTCTTTATCATAATTTTTTTATCATATATTCCCTTATCGATTGCAGGGGTAAAATGCCAAGAAACACCATTATTCCAGATTGGTCAAGAATTATCAGGAGGAGTCCTGGGTTACCAGAGCACCAAGTGGGACTCTCCTATTTTTAATAAAGTCAACAAGTAGACTCTTTCTGACATGATAGAAAGAAATAAATATATTTTGCTCGATTATTATAATAGAGTGATGCAAGTTTGGATTTAAAAATAGAAGTAAATATTGTCAAAACTAAATATGTAGGTTACAGGGATATATTAGAATAAATCTCCAAGAGTTATAATTATAAAAACTATTTTCCATTTTTTTGGGTCACACCAGTGATGCTCAGGGGTTACTCCTGGCTATGCGCTCAGAAATCGCTCCTGACTTGAGGGACCATATGGGGCACAGGGATTCAAATCAACTTCTCTCCTGAGGCAGCCACTTGCAAGGCAATTTCCTACCACTGCTCTATTGCTGTGGCCTCTGTGTTTCTGTTTCTTTTTACCACCTCGCTTATGTTTTTTAGAAGAATATTGGTACCTAAAGCAAAGTTCAACACAAATAATGTTTTAGTTTCTTATCATTGTAATAGGAAATGCTCTAGGAAGACAATATTTCCAGTAACTCTTCCTTTCACATACATCATTTAGAATACAAAAATAGCACAATAAAAGTAGAAGTCAAGTCATAAGGATATAGGTACCTATAAACGCAGTGATTTGGTCTGTTTCTTGGACTTACCTGGTACTTGTTTCCAAAAATTATTATGTACTTTTATTAGAGGCTTTATCATCAACTGTATGTTCATTTGCAAGTCATTTGTAAAGAATTTCTATTCAAAGGTATCACAACCAGGATTGACCGTAAGATTATTTTAATTCAAATATTTTTTCTTATCATCCCAGTCCTTTCCTTATCTGAAAGTACAGTTGGGGCTGGCGAGGTGGCGCTAGAGGTAAGGTGTCTGCCTAGCAAGCGCTAGCCAAGGAAGGACCGGAGTTTGTTCCCCAGGCTTCCCATATTGTACCCCCAAGCCAGGGACAATTTCTAAGCACTTAGCCAGGAGTAACCCCTGAACATCAAACAGGTGTGGCCTGAAACACCAAAAAAAAAAAAAAACAATTTATTCCTTTAATACGCTTCAATGAAATTTAGATAATTCTACTCTTTGAAAGATTATGGGTGGATTTAGCTTTCCATACCTTATTCTGCTTCTTTATTGAAACTTACAATAAATTAAGAAATGCCTATTTTAAAAATAATTCCTATTTTTAGCATAAGGTCTTTAATGATGAAAGAATATTCCTTTCTAGGATAATGTTTGATATATATATTTCTGAGTTCTAATTAATATTAACTCACTGGTTTAAATATTGCCTAAATTCCTTTTCAGTTTACATTATTTATAAAACTAAGGCTAAACTAGGATTTCTCATTAAATGCAAGAATGTGTATAGAATTAGTATATTAGTATATAGCTTAGAAGATTAGTATTCTTGTGATGCATTAAGAAAAAATATATAGAACGAATTAAATGTATGCTCTATTCTTTAACTTGAAACTTTGTATTCATAAATTACAGGGTGCATTTTGGGTGAAACAATGTAAATTTTCTAGAGACTGGTATTCCATGGACTTCAATGTAAAATATACTAATAAATGTAATTATTCAAATTTTGTGAATTGCTTGAATTTTTTTTCTAAAATTTATAAACTTAATTCACATGAAGTTCACATAGGTATATCAGGGCAAAATTTCAAACTGTGCTTTTGATATAATATGATATACATCAAAACCAAAAATTTGGAATAATAAAACAAAGTTACTAATAGAGTGGTATCTCAGTGGTAGGACTTTTTCTTGGATGTGGCTGACCTAGGGCAGACCCCAGGCATCCCATATGGTCCCCCAGCCAGGCGCAATTTCTTTTTCTTTTCTTTTCTTTTTTTTTTTTTTTAATTTTTGGGTGACACCCAGTGATGCTCAGGAGTTACTCCTGGGTATGTGCTCAGAAATCGCTCCTGGCTTGGGAGACGATATGAGTCACCAGGGGATTAAAACGTGGTCTGTCCTAGGCTAGGGCTGGCAGGACAGACGCTCAGGCACCTAGGAGCGATTTCTGAGAGCATAGCCAAGAGTGGCCCAAAAACAAACAAAAAAAATTAAGATTTGTCAAGTATGCCACCTAAAAGTGGTAGTTCTGCATGTGTTCTCGATAAAAAAAAATAATTTTCAAGTTAAATATTACCACCATAATCACAACTTTCAATGTTAATTTACATAGAACTGGACATTATAAATAAAATATTTTTGGCGGGGCCCCACCCAGGACACTCAGGGATTACTCCTGGCTCTACGCTCAGAAATCTCTCCTTGCTCAAAGGACAATATAGGTTGCTGGGGATTGAACCCTCATCTATTCTGAGTCAGCTGCTTGCAAGGCAAAGGCCCTATTGCTATGCTGCCACTCTGGCCCTATAAATAGACTTTTAAGAAGACTGTAAACTGCTGAAGTTTTGTGTATTTATATTTTTATATATTTTATATTTCTGTTATTTTAATTTTACATATTTTGTGGAAATTTTTGTTCAGAGAGATGTCATTCTCAGTGATGCTTAGGGCTTACTCCCACCTCTGCTCAGGGATTACGCCTGTGCTCAGAAAACTATCGGTGCACTTGGAGGTTAAGGGCAACTATAGGCAACTCAAGCACATTAACTCTCTCTCTCTCTCTCTCTCTCTCTCTCTCTCTCTCTCTCTCTCTCTCTCTCTCTCTCCCTCTCCCCTTTGACACATGCCTTTACATATCGTTCACATATATCTTAGGAAATAAGTTCTTGGCCACCATAAAATTTGGAATATTCAAGACCTTTATCTTAGCATCAAGCTTATAATTAGTCAAGTCCTTCTAAGAGTAATTTGGTCCAGCATCAGAATTTTATTGTTTGTTTTCTAATTATTACAAAATATATTAGTACTTCCCTAGAATTTCTACAAAAAAGTAGGAAGTGGAAATTTCGTGAAGCTATAGCAAGTGGGAAGTTACTAGGAAATTTAGGGCACAAAAGTTATCAGAGATTCTCTATTATGCCTTTGTGTTTGATTCTAGATTTTTTTTTTTTGGAGGAGGGTCACACCTGGCAGCGCTCAGGGGTTACTCCTGGCTCCATACTCAGAAATCGCTCCTGGCAGGCTCGGGGGACAATATGGGATGCCGGGATTTGAACAACCATCTCTCGGCATGCAAGGCGAAACACCTTACTTCCATGCTATCTCTCCGGCCCCAATGATTCTAGATTTTTGATTCATATTATTTTTAAATGGTTGAGTGTAGAACAGAATTTAAATGTCAGTGAGGTGTACTTGAAATTTGTAACATTGTAATAGAATGCTCTTTTAATAAAGAAATATAAAACATAAATGTATAAAAATATGTAGGTAGAAAGATAAAAATAATGTAACTATGAGTGGTGTTGGAGATAGGTATGTTCATTGTTTTAGAATACAATATAAAAGTCAAACCCTCAGATTTTGAATACATTTTTATGACGAAGAAATTAAAATACACTGAAGATTTCTTTTCTTCTACTGGTGTCCTGATTTATGTTGTGTTATCATGCCAGCAATTACTTAGCAAGAATGAAGCTGATTTTTATGATGACTAAGTGATAAATTCTTAGAAGATATTATTAATTATGAAGATATGTATTATAATAACATTATGAAGACATATATTAATTATTAAGTACTAATCCTGTTTTCAACACAACTCTGCCCAATTTAAACTTTACTTCCTCATTTACTGAAAAAATAATGTAGTACTTTTGTCTGTTAAAGTTTTATTCTATAATTAATCATTTTATTTCTGTATTATTGTCAAAATGTTGAGTACCTAAAAATCAATGACAATATACCATGTGAAAAAATAAAATCAGACAGCTGCCTAACATCATGCACTAAGTTTAGCTCCAAATAAATTTAAGATTTATGTTAGCTATGAATCCATAAAATATTTTAAAGAAAAAAGACAAAACACAATATAATATGGCCTCAGTAATTTCAGTGACTTTACTCCATGACAAAGGAGTTAAAGCAAAAATAAACAAATGGGAATAAATCAAACCAAAATGCACCATCACACTGACAGAAATTACAGTTTAAAAAATAGGCACAGTATTGAAGAGGATAAAATATCTGCACAAAACACATATGGCAAAGGGCTAACAAACACAATATATAAACAATGCAGAAAATGCAAGAATTGAAAATACTTTCCCAAAGAACGAGGTAAAGAAGTGAACACGTCTCTAAAGAAGAAATTCAGGGCCCGGGAGATAGCATGGAGGTAAGGCGTTTGCCTTTCATGCAAAAGGTCATCGGTTCGAATCCCGGTGCCCCATATGGTCCCCCGTGCCTGCCAGGAGCAATTTCTGAGCATGGAGCCAGGAGTAACCCCTGAGCGCTGCCGGGTGTGACCCAAAAACCAAAAAAAAAAAAAAAAACAGGAAAAAAAAAGAAGAAATTCAGATGGCACCAAATAATATGTAAAAATGCTCACTACTAACAAAATCAAAATAATAATAATAATAAAATTCGACACCACTTAGAGTGGCCTATATTTAAAAGGTCAGAAATTATAGCTGCCGGTAAGAATGTGCAGAAAAGAGAATACTCATTCATTGTTAATGGGATGTAAATCGGAACAATTTCCTTTAAAATGACATCGAGGTTTAATTAATAAAATATATCGAACTACCATTTTAGACAGAAATTCTCTTTCTAGCTATCTATTCGAAAAATAAAAATTTAGTTAAAAAGGTACATATACACGTATATTTATTATTGTACATTTTATAATAGGCAAGAACTGAAATCAACCTCAGTGCCCAACAACTGATGAAATACAAAGATTTGATACATATGAATCCAATGGAATACAGCTAAGTTATTAGAAAAGTTGAAGACTTTCCTTTTATATAACATTGATGGAACTGAAAGAGAATAAAGCTAACTAAAATAAGCCCCCAAAAGAAAGACAAAAATGGATAATATTTTTCATATTGTACATAAAGAAACTAAGCAAGTGGTAGTCTGTGTTCAATGAAAACGCAGCTTTAGACAGTCTCTAGAACTGAAGCTCCCAGGTAAGTAGGAGGGGCTAAAGATATAGCACAACAGTAAGGCATTTGTTTGCACGTGGCTGACTCAGGACATAACCAGGGTGGATCCACAGTATCCCATATGCTCAACTAAGCCTGCCATGAGTGAGTTCTGAGAGCACAGCTAGGAATAAACCCTGTGCGTCACTAGGTGTGGCCAAGAAACTAAACTAAACTAAAGTTCAGTACAATATAATACAATACTATAGAAATATAATACAATAAAAATATAATACAATGCAAGTCAGATAAGTTGGAGTTTGAAATAGTTTAGCAGACTAAGAAGGGAGCTATTGGTACTTTAGTAGTAGTAGTACTTGTCATGATAGAGGCAGCAACAGAGTGGTAAAATTTTATTTCTAAACTACATACATTTCTAAACCAATAGTATTTGAATAAAACACAAATTAAAATATTTATGGCACTATGAGGTACCTTGAGGTACTGACTGTAAAAGAAAAGCATGAGTTATCACATTATAAAGTGATAACAATAAATACCTCAAAAAGAAATGTATATATAAATACCTCTTCTTGAGGTATTTATTGTTATCACTGCTTAGAGCTGTGATATTGGCTGCTTAGAGCCAATAACATGAAGTGATTATAGGACTAGCAAACATATTCACTTGTGAGATACATTTGCAGATGGTGACCTTCTATATGAAAATCCTGTTTCATTTCCTTGGGAAATTCTGTTTTCCTACGTCTATTGATCCACAACTTTTGGTTCTTGAGATTTATGTTACTGTTCAGTCTGGCCCTGAGCTTCATTAGCACCTGATTTACCATGAGTACAGATGGTTCTTGGAAATAAAAAGTAAGCCATTTCCTATGATTAACTCTCTCCTAGGTTGCATCTCCCTCTTAGCTATTTCCTTACTATTGCATATGATTCATTTGCATGCAGAATAGTGATTATTATATGATTGTCAAATCTAAAGTGGAGAGGAAAGTAGATTATTAGAAAAAAGTCTCATAGCTTATTAATATATATTGTGTGCTACAATGAAATGATTTTAGCAGTGAGCAAGATGATAGATCTATGGATGATGAGAGAAAATTACTCTATTGTGACAATGGAATGAACAAAAAGAATCCTGAAATGTTTCTTTTTCTTTTTTTGCTTGTCTTGATATGAAGGCTTGTTGCTTAAACCAACAAACAATCCAGCTCATCCTGACCATGTGCAAGTACTTTCAAGTAATATTATTCTGATATTAGTAAGAAAAAGAAGACACAAATTTTAGTTTCTGTAGTGTGTAAATTAGAGGAAACCAAAAACTTTGCTTCCAACAAAATATTACATTATTTTTTATCTGATTGTGCACAATGGATTGTTATATTTCCACTTGATTTTTATATTTTTTAAGCACAGGATATTGAAAAATCACACTGCCATTTCAGAATTTTGCATACTCTTTATAGTATACTAAACTAATTGATAACCATATAATAAAGAGTTAGCTAATAAAACAGAAGCTTGTTGATATGGCTAGTTATTTCCCATGTTTAATTTTCCTATCAGATTTCCTTTCTTCTAGCGAAAGTCTAATTGTTCAGTTGACATACAAAGACAACCTTAATTAGTAGGGCTCATTTTTCGGTAATTTATTTCTATGATTAGATTTATTTAGGTTATTTAGTTTCATGGCTTAAAGTTTGGATATGCAAAGATGTTTCACAATGAAATTTGAGCACTGCCCTGCTATTCTCAGTAACAGGGTTTGCTACCATTTTCTAAATGTTTATGCTGCAAATGCTTGTATAGGAAAAATAAAATGCGAATGAACAAATAAATATATATTGCCATACATATTACCTATAAGCACTGCTACCAGAAATATTGATCATAAGTCAAATATCTTGTACTGATTATCTGGCCTCTCCTACCCACACATTTACAGTATACTAAGAACTAACATTCTATCCTACATAGCATTGTATTCCATTCATTTGTTTTTGGTCATCTTTCTTAAGCACTGAATTTTTGTGCTTGAAGCTACTGATGTCAGAAACATTTGCCTAACTCTGTAATAAAAGATTATGATATATAAATATTGGTATATAAATATGATATATAAATATATATTGTGATATATATAAATTCATATGATTTAGATAAATATATATTTATTTTCCTTTCTTTTATTTAAAACAGTTTCACACTAAACGTGGTCTTGAGATATTTCTATTTTCCCACATACTAAAAAGCAAAAATATAAGTATTGAATAATGGAAGCCTTCTTTCCATTTGAGACACGTTGTGCAAAAATAGCATCTGAAATATAATAAGTGGTCATGTTTTTTGTTCATTTCTATGGAACATCATCCCCAAAATTGATGTCTCAGATGAAAGCTATTTATTGTGCTCATATTTCTGTGTGTGAGATGACTGATTAATTCTTTAGCTGCACAAAATTGATTGATAAATTCTTACTGGACATTAGATCCTCATCTTCATGTTGATTACCATTCTGAACTTCTTGACAGCATGGAGCTGTCCGGAGAGTGCTGTTAGTGGGAGAAAGGGACTTTAACAAATCTCTTGACTTTAGATTTATGGACTTTTCATGTCACTTCTGCTGCATAGTATTAGTCAACTTATATCAGTTAAGCTAGCACAAGTCAAAGAGCATGGAGGAAGAAATCTACTAGTATAGTGGAGAATTATGAGCCCAGTGAAGAAAAATGTGCAGACAGCATTGTTAGAACTAGTGACCACTAGATAATAGACCTTTGTATTCAGCAGTATTTATTGTGAAGGAATTTAGATTCCTTTGTAAAAAACTAAACCAGCAATTAACTAAAATGGTTATTTTGCTAAATTTTGATTTTTTGTTTGTCTCTGGTCTAATAATGAGAAGAGCTATCAAAAGTGCACTTTAGTTCTGAAAACAAAGAAGTAATCTAATCTGACATATCAACAAAAATGACAATAAATAATGTATGAACAGGAACTTTAATCATCTAGGAGTTTCTGATAACTATAATAATATTTAGAAAATATAGTGGTACCAATAATAAAGAACTTTTCAATAAATATTTGTAGAATGAGTAAATGAATAAAATAGTAGAAAAATTAGCAAGAAAAGACATTGAAAAATAATACTTAAGTGTATTCTGACAAAAGTTTCAAAGGAAGTGAATTTTATAAGTCAAACTAGTTTTAGCTTGGGTGCAAAGAAGAAGGTAAGGACCCACAGCAGTGCTCAGGATGTAATCATGGCTCTGTGCTCTAGAATCACTCCTATTGGATGATTTTTATTACCAGGGTTTAAAGTAGGAATGGTCATATGAAAAGTAAGTGCCTAACACTTTGCTATCTCTATGGCCCCAAGTCCCAAAATCTTTGTGAAATACCTGACAGGGCACAAAAGTTTCTGCCAATATATATGTTTTTAATGACCCATAAAATAAGCTCTAGCAAGGTTTAGTGATACTAAAACATACTAGATATTTAAGAATAATCCCTTTAATACTTTATACATATCCACTCACAAAATTAACTTCTATTTTATGGAAAAATACAAAATACCAATAAAATGTTATTTTCCCTTGGGTTTTAGCATATTAAATATTTCCCACTATACATTTGCTGTAGTATTTTATTGTTTCTTTTTTAAAACAATTTTATTGTGACCAAAGTGAATTACTCATCTTTCACAGTAATATTTAAGGTCCATAGTGACAATGAATCGGGGCCATTCCCACTACTAGTGTTGTTCATTCTCCACCATTGTTCCCAGCATGCATTTTATATTTCCCTCCTTTTCCCCTAGAACTGCTAGTGTAACTGCTCCCTTCTGTGTATAGCTTTTTGTGGACTGGGTATCGATTCTGTTCTCGTTGACTTTGTATTTGGTATTTAAGTCTGATGATTTTTTTATTTCCAGTCAATGTTCATATGACTGTTTGGTCCTAGTACCATACCTTTTTCTCCCCTCAATTTATGAAGCAGAACAAGATGATTCAAGTTATGGGTTTCTATTGGAAAAAAAGAGAAGATTGGGGCCGAGCATTGGCACAGTGATAGAGTGTTTGCCTAGCGTGCTACTGACCTCTGACGGACCTGAGTTCGGTCCCCCAGAGTCTCATATGGTCCCTCAAGCCAGGAGCAATTTGAGTGCAGACCCAGGAGTAAACCCTGAGCGTCACGAGCTGTGCTCCCTCCCCCCCCCCAAAAAAAAAATTAAAAAAAAAAAATTTAAAAAAGATAAAAAAAAAAAGAAAGAAAAAATGTGGGAGGAGTCCATCTAGAGGGTATAAATTTAAAAGAAGAAAGGAAAAAAAAGAAGAAAAACATAAAACAATCAAACAAACATAAAACCAAAACCAGCAACTACAAAAAAAGCACAACAGCAGCAAAAAAGCAACAACCAAGTAATAACCAGGAGAACAAAAAAAAAAAAATAAATGAGACTAACATAAATAGGCGATTTAATAATTAATATTTAAAATGTAGAAACTTCGATCACTTACACCTAGTTTTTGAGTTTAGTGCTATTTGTATAGGCATGGAACTATCACTTTATGGACCCTTGATTAGAAAAATGGCAGGTATTATTTAAATCATATAAACGAACATAAGATGTTAATGAGTGTTAAAACAGGAAATGGTGATTTGTGGTAATGAAAGTGAAATCTAATTTTATCTTTTAAAAATATTTCCAAATAGAATTCATCTCCATTTGTTATCACTTATAAGAATGTGATTACAAGGAAGGATTACAGATAAGAGCTAGACATATTTTATAAATATAGCAGTAGGTACCTCTAGAGAGAACACTAGGAAATAATTCTTTTGCTTTCATCATAGAATTATTCAACATGTCCTTGAATTTATCAGTACTATGATTAATTTCCAGATGATAATGCCTCTATTTGTCAATTAGGTTATATACAAGTGAGTCTGGATATATTATATAAATTATAGCATCTTTACTCAAACAAAAACAGATCATGATATTTCAGGGAGTCATCTGGATCCCTCAAGACATAAAATAGTGACAAAAATGTAATCTAAATTATAATGGAATCACTGATTTGTGTGTTAGACTATGTAATTATTCAACTTGATTAAAATATCACTCTTTACAAAGTAATTCAAGTAGTACAATTCTTACCTTTTCACTTTTATAGAAAATAATTAATGTGTTTGTAAAACCGCTTCTCTTTTCCAACTGAAATAGTTACTGCGGTATTGTTTAGTCCAAGAGTTTGAGAAAATTTAAGGTGAACAGTTTTCAGAATACAAACAATTGTGCTTCTTGTTATAAAATTTGAAAAGGACTGCTGGTGTGTGATAAATGTAAAATACTTAAAAATTCTGAAAAATAGAAACGTGTTTTATTAGAAGTTGTTTGTTTTCTAAGTTGCAAAACTTAAGTTTTCTTTACATGTTATTTAGGTTATTTGAACAATGCGTAAATATGTTAGAGTTGTAATTTTTTCTTTATTTTGTGAGTTTTACCAAAATATAATATTAAATTGATATTAAAATATAACAATATAATTTTTCTAACACAAGTTGTTCATAAAAAGAGATTTTTATTGTAAAGAATTTTTTTGAGTCAAGGCAGAACACAAAAGCTGTCTTTACTATAAGTCAACTGAAACTGTTTCATTTATTTTATGTCCTTGAAACAAGGTAAGGTAACCTTAAATACCTGTTGAACTATATTAACACTGAAGACCCTTTATTTCTATTTAATTCTTAAATAATTGATCATCTTAATACATTGCTAAAAGCAAATAAATAGGAAATGTGTGTTGAAGAACCACAATCCCGGAAATACAATGAATGATGAAAGGAGAACCAGATATATTGCCTAGATCTTTCACTCTCTGCTTCAGATTTTTTTTTTTTTTTTTTTTTTTTTGGTTTTTGGGTCACACCCGGCAGCGCTCAGGGGTTACTCCTGGCTCCATGCTCAGAAATTGCTCCTGGCATGCACGGGGGACCATATGGAGCACCGGGATTTGAACTGATAACCTTTTGCATGAAAGGCAAACGCCTTACCTCCATGCTATCTCCTGGGCCCCAAGCTTCAGATTTTTAATTCCTATACTACAGCTAGTTAACTGAGCTCTCTACAAAGGCTCTCTAGGTTTCCAACAGGGTTTCTGTTAGGCAAAGTGAGGAGTCTCTTATTGTATCATCACTAGCAAGAAATAATCAAACTTTCATTATCCTTTTCAATTTTACCAATTATTAAAATCAATATACCATTTTAAACAAAAAAGAAATAGTAGTAATTCCTTTCATGATCATGATGTACAGTTTCATATAAGACATCATGTTTATATTTATACTGCATGAAATCTTATATAGCTGCCAAACTTGAAAATTGAAAAATTTCCAATTTCTATGAAATTGGAAGAAAAGGATTCAGTCAAATAATTCTGTTGCCTATAGTCTGTTAAAGCCTGAACTTTTTCCTTTCTTAAGAAAGTCTTGTCCTTCCCTAATAATCTGAAAAATTTTGTCTAATTCATCTATAGATATATTCCTTGGTACTTATCACAATTACTTAAGAACTCAACATATATTTTCTTAATTAAAAATTGTTTCAAGGGGCCAGAATTATAGAGGTACGTAGTTTACCTTGCATGTGGCTGACCAAGGATGGACCTGGGTTCGATCCCTAAAGTCCTATATGGTGCTCCCGAGCCAAAAGCAACTTTTGAGCAAAACCAAGAGTAACCCTTGAATGTCACCAGGTGTGGCCCAAAAACAAAAACAAAAAAAATTGTTACAAAAATGGAAATCTGTTTTCTAATATGTTTCCAATGTCTGTTTAGAGTAGGTTATCAAAATGTTAAGTTCATGAATTCCCAGCATGCCAGAGAGAGTTTAGTTTCCCTTGATCTAGAGTTAGGAATAGAGATATGGTAATTTCTTCATCTGTAGAATACCTAACACAGGTTTTATGTATTGATAAACTTTATTAGTGACTACGTTCATATTTAAACTAAAATGTCAATTAAAATTGAAGTATACAAAATATTATTTTATTTTTGCTATTAATTTTTCCTCTAGCTATATGTTCTTATGAATAGTACTGAGAAATACTAAACATTAAATACTTCTGACAAGATTGTATAACATGACATGATGCATTATATTAATTAAAAATTACTTATATTATGTTTGGGGAGAAAAACTATTGGAGTCCTGCTGTGATTTTGTTCATGTGGTACACAGTGAACTATTAAACAAAAAATTAAATTTTGGATTATGATAGCAATCAGTGTTTATCAGAAAGGAATGATAAAAGCGATGGTTAATCAGACAAAGGGAAAAATAATTAGAGAAATAATTGCAATTTTAGTGAATTTAATGTGGTTTATACAGATGAACTATTGAAAGTTATAGTGTGTTGAAAACTTTGGAAAAAAGTGCTAAAAATCATTTTCATAACTTTGAATATTTCCAACAAGTAAACGGTATAGTAGCTGTATCACTTTCCATTTAAGGAGCAGTGCATTAAAATGTCTTTATTAGTATTATTATTACTTTTTTGTTTGTTAGTTTTTTGGGGGTCACACCCAGCAGTGCTCAGGGGTTACTCCTGGCTCTATGCTCAGAAATAGCTCCTGGCAGGCTTGGGGGACAATATGAGATGCTGGAATTAGAACTACGGTACTTCTGCATGCAAGGCAAATGCCTTACCTCCATGCTATCCCTTCGCCCCAATTATTACTTCTAATTCAATTAAGGAACTGTGATTTACAAATGTATTCATAGTTGAGGTTTATATATAATATAATGTGTCCTAACACCAAAACTATTCTTAGTGTCAACTTCCCTTAAGCAGTATCCTCAGGTTACCTCCCCCACATCTCCATTCACCCCCCCCCTCCCTCATTCCTTAGCCTGACTCTTGAACAGGCACCTTTTTAAGTTTGTGAGTTTTGGATCTCCTGATTTTAGGGTTATTGATGCTGAGCTTTTGACACATAACTATAACACTCCTCTACACCACAGATGTGCAAAATATGAACAAAGGAACAGTCTAATAATGATCTGTCTGACCCATAACATTTCCCCTGTGACTCTAAAAACGTGTTAGATGGTATTACATTCATGAAAGACAATAGACGACAAATAGAGCTCTTTGAAGTACATCAGGTGGTCGGTCATACACAGTGTGACTTTGGGGCCCCTAAGTAATGCAAAGTCCAAGTTACAACACAGCATCTTCAGGGTCAATCTAGCAAAGTAACTGGCCCAGTAGGTTGAATATTGCCAGGAAAAGACTGTTGAAGCTTATCTGAACCCACTTGGAAGGACCTCTCCCCCAAATAAAAAAGCTACAATTCTTTCATTTAGATTTTTGTACCTCCCCTGTAATAGAGAAAATTACTTTAGAGCCATGCACTATAAAAATGGTGGCAATTGTTTAATTTTCTTTAATCATGCAAATACGTTTCTTAGGAAACCCCAAATATTTACTAAACACTTATTTTGATAGTAATGATCTACTTTTTTATTAACTGCTATTAATTTTGGTCATAAAGAAATATTCTAATTATTAATAAGATAATTCATTTTATTTATTAAGATAGTGATTTCTAATTATGCATTAACTATTTCATAGGTTTAGTTTTACATTTCATATATCATGAATTTAGCATTACTTTGTGTTTATTTGGTTTTTGTTGTGTTTTTGTTGTGACCTGTGCAATTCATTATAACCATTTTATACTTTTTTATTCACCAAATTATTTCTATAGTGCAATAAGAAACAGAGGGAAGAACATTTAGGAGATAAACGATTGACAGGCATTATGATAGGAAATTCTTATACACAACATCATTCTTAGATAACTAGTCAGTATTTCTCTATTTCTGAGAAAATTGAAAAATCATGCTGAGTTATTTTATCTTTGGGTGTATTACTTCCATACATTATATATGACAAACTTTCTTTTATGAAAATAATTCAGATTAAAAAACTGCACTATTGAAATATTCATCTTTCTTAAAACTAAGAAGAATCATTGCATCATTCTGTAGCTTCTGTAGTTTTTTTCATTGTCTCCCAGGTACAAAAGCATATTTATAAATGACTTTTAGATACTAACATTGTTAGATGTAATTTAAAAACATATCTTTACCTATTTTGTTGGGAGAAATAAAAACTGTTTGTAGTCAGTTGTTTATGTGAATATATAGTAGTCATCAGATATCATTTTCCTTATTAAATATTATTATCTACATTATTTTCATAAAAATCACAACAGAAAAAATCAAGTAGTTGAAGGTTTAAAATAGTTATTTTTAAATATAAAAAATATATAAAATATAAAATATTTTAATATAAAATATAATGATCTGGATACAATAGTGTCACTTCCAAAACGTGTTCATGTGGATAGTAGTTCCTATTATAGTTTAAAATATCTACAACCAAATATATAACATTTATACTAAAATGTTTTAATATGACCTGTATAAATCATAATAAAACTTCCCTTTTATTTCAGTATCTCAAAATTTGACCACCTTTTGGTGCATTTTGTTGATGGATTTATAGTCATTAATAAAAATTTAGGAGAAACTGCTGGATTTATTTTACTGAAGGACTTAATTTTCCATGTTTTTTTTTTTAATTTTTACTTTGTTTTGACCACATCTGACTTAGTTCATCTCAGTTCTCTCCAGTGTTGTGGAATCGTGGGAGGAGTCAAATCTGAGCATTCTGCACACACTGTCCTCCTCTCCTTAGAACTCTATGCTAATTGGATAATTCTTAAGAAATATGCTCCAGAAAAAAATCCCATTTATTTTATAGGAGATTTTAAGAGGTGACCAAAAGCTTAAAATACAAATATCCTCAACCTTTCCTTCTCAACAAATCTATGGCTGCATTGACAAAATTCCATTGCTCTGTTCTCATTCTGTTTACTTAATTTACCTCAAGAGTTCTTCCCAGAAGCTGAAGTATTCACCTGCTATTCATCCACTGGTAACATTAGGTCCAGCCAGGACCCTTCTATTTGAGTTGCGGTATATTTTTAAAAGTGATACCTCACTGCATATAGGAATAAATGAGTAACGTGTAACCAATGGATAGTATAATGTTACTTGGCAATGAAAAACAAATAAAATTGAATTGATTCTACAACATAAATGGAGCACTTTAAACACCATATTGCGGTAAGTCAGTAGAGCCTCATCTCTCATCACTAACATTGTTAGCTAGGTTCAGAAATCCCTGCTGTATTTCTAAGGTATTTTACCAAATTTCAAAGCTTAATTTTATTATTGTTATGCAGTTATTGAATTATTTTAAAGATTGTTATTCATTAGAAAAAATTAAAACCAGACTTGGGGCCGGGTAGTGGCGCTAGAGGTAAGGTGTCTGCCTTGCCAGCACCAGCCTAGGAAGGACCATGGTTCGATCCCCCAGCGTCCCATATGGTCCCCCAAGCCAGGAGCGATTCTGAGCGCATAGCCAGGAGTAACCCCTGAACATCGCCAGGTGTGGCCTAAACCCCACCCCAAAAAAACAGACTTGAAATGTCTATTGAAATACTTATACAATAGGACAAAAAAATTCATGGGTAAAATTAATTTTAAACATCCTTAATAAGGAATAGATATAATTTTGAATCTATAATATTTAAGCTACTAGTATGTTTTTGCATTATTGTAAAAAGGAAAGATGAGAATTATTTTATTTTCTTCCTTGATAAGTGTGTTATCCATATAATAAAATAACATTGTTGAGTACTTCCAAAGGATTCAAGTTTCTATTCTAAGATCTTTTTACTTTCAACATATTAAATGTTATTCTGATATCTACTATAGTACCATTAATACATCCAAATAATAAAAGCAAATTTAAAAGAAAAAGTTGGAATTTAAAAGTAATTTCACCAAGTAAAATTGGGTACCCTCATTTGTGGTGTATTTAAAAAAACGTAGCATTGTAATAATAACTAAAAACAATAGACAAGGGTCAAGAGGACTGTTAGGTGGTAGGAAACTTGGCACAAATTGCGGAGGAGTGGAATCAGGGCAGAGAAGTTACGATTATGACAATTTGAATTGGAAATGTACAAGAACTGGGTGGTGACAGGGGTAAAAGATATGACTGAAACCCCTTCCATAATAATATTAAAAACTATTACAAGATAGAAAAAGAGAGAGAAGAAAAATGTCTGCCAAAGAGGTGGGTAGATGGGGTTGGGGGATGAGGAAAACTGGGGACATTGGTAGTGGTAAATGGTGAAAGGTGAAAGGTGAAAGGTAAGTGGTAAATATTGAAAGGATGGGTATTGGAACATTGTATATCTGAAACTCAATCATTCACAACTTTATACCTGTGTATGCTATGGTGATTCAATTAAAAATTATTAAAGAGGTGAGGTGGCGCTAGAGGTAAGGTATCTGTCTTGTAAGCGCTAGCCAAGGAAAGGACCATGGTTGGATCCCCCAGTGTCCCATATGGTCCCCCCAAGCCAGGGGCAATTTCTGAGCACTTAGCCAGGAGTAATGCCTGAGCATCAAAGGGATGTGGCCTGAAAAACCAAAATAAATAAAAAAAAATAAATATTATTAAATAAAAAATTAACTGTATTTATGACTTTTAACTTGCTTGATAAAATAAATGATGCAATTTCACTCTCCTTTGTTAACTGGGATTTTTGTTATAAATTAGCTTTTTAAGTTAAATTATATTTAATTAGCTTCACACAAAATGTTGTGGTTTGGGTATTTTCTCTAATATTATGTGTTCACATTATTTAGCAGATAACACACAAATAAAACCTCAAAATGAGGAAGAAAGTTATCAAAGAAACAGCACTACTATAGATTAATATATTTTTTAAAGTTCAGAACTTAGCAAATTACTAACTAAATTTCATAACAATGGGAATGAGTTTGTATCTGTGAACTAATTCTCTTATAATTCACCTTTACAAGAGAATAAGGCAAAAGAAGAAATAATGTTAATAAGTAAATTTCTTATGAATGGAATTGAATATTTTTCAATTTTCTTAGATATAAGACAGTCAACACTTATTAAACTGAAGATAGTAGATTTACAATTCAATAAGCATTAATATAGTAATTTACCATAAGATTTACAAGTAAATAAGCATTAATATAATAATTCTTTGAAAGTATAAAATTTTGGATAGAACATTTTCAGAACAAGTACTAAGAATAGTCTGAATTTGATTTGTATGTGAATATTCACAGATGATCAATGATAAAATCCAAAACAATGTGTTCTCTCAAACAAATTGGAGCTTTAATTATTTGATCACTTTATAATGTGAGCCATAAAAATGAAATGTATATATGTTTAAAATGTGATCTTTTTACATTTCTACAACATAAAAACCAGTTTAGTTGAAAAAATAAAATTTAACAGCTTTTAATTTGTCATGTGGAGTATGGTTTCATGTGTTTTTAGTGCCTCCATATATTTATCTAAGTGAAACATAAAGTGGTTGAAATAATGGAGAATTTAAATTAGTTTTGTACATGAGCAGTAATGCTAAATAATATGGTGAATAAAGGCTGCATATAAATTCTTAGAATTTCTTCTTTCTGTGATGTGTTCGCCAATGCATATATCATTATTGGTACAAATTTCTTAATAGATAAATTCATCTATAAACAACTTTAACTTTGATATGCAAAATTGGAAGTAATTACATAATAGGTAAATATATCCAAATATATGTATTTTTATCTTATATATTTTCTCCAAAGTACAATGCACATTATCTCATAGAAACTATCAAACTATAAGCTCACAGCCCAATTTTTACTGGATCAATGTTTTG
>PVKC010002960.1:0-40882 GCA_004027635.1 Crocidura indochinensis | reverse complement strand
CATTTGATCTGGCAATCAAAGATTCAAAATAAAATTTAATTTTACAAATGCCTTTTAAATTAACGAGAAAATATTAGAATTACTTTGTAGAAACATGGTGCTAATAAAGATGTTGTAAATGATATTCTATCTTGTTGATGATATTGTATAAATTGGTCCCTGCTTTGCAAAGCAGTTTGGCAATATAATATGTCATAAAATAGTCATAGCCTTTGACCCATTAATTTGACTTCTGGGAATCTATCCTGAGAAAATTTAATTCAAAATATGGAAGAAATTAAATCCTGAGAGTAAATTGGGAAACATTAAATGTTCCACAATGGGGAATGATTAATATGTTGTGGTAGAGCCACCGGATGAAGAAATGACATAGCCATTTGTGAGAATAAAGACCATGAGGCCACATGGGAAGATGCGTGTTCTTCAATATTAAATGAAAAATGAACAAACACTTATTTTCTAAAAATATGCAGATGAGAACTACTACATCACCATTGCAAGTGGTTCATCTAGGACGGCAGGAAGATGGTTGATACTTGGCTTTATCTTCATCTATTTGTTTCGTGCTGTCATTGACTCTTCTGCTACCTGACTGCCAAGTGCCTCCATTCTTCCCCTCCATCCACTGCAAAGCCAAGCTCCACACCCAGTTTCCAAAGTCTTAACTTGTCTGTGTCAATACCACTCAGTTTCATGAGCTCTTGCTACCCATCAGCCAAGTGAAACTCTCTTTTCTATGCTCCCAGAGGTATGTCAACATTACTGTCATAGGATGTATATGATGTGGCTTGCAGGGAGACATTATATGATGTGCGGGTCTGTTTCCCCAGCTACATTTTTCAAGTCCTGGAAGGCAAGGTCACTGATTTCTTTCCTGCAACATAGAAACTGTGCTTCATATTGTTTGATTTTACTTTTAGACTACACTCGATGGTGCTCAGGGCTTACTCCTGGCTCTGTATATCAGGGATCACTTCTAGTGGGGTTGGGGGGGGGAACCATATTGGATACTGGATATTGAACTCAAGTTGGCTGTGTACAAGATGAACACCCTACCCTCTACATTCTTGCTCTGGTTCTAGAACTAGTGTGTTGCCTGCATAGGATGCCTGTGTGATTATCCATAGACATGGCTTGAGTTGCACTAACATGACCTTATTCTCTGCAGGTGGAGCACATGAAGGTCTGCAGCACTTGGGTCCCTTTGGAAATATTCCAAACATCGTGGCTGAATTGACAGGTGACAACATTCCTAAGGACTTCAGTGAAGATCAGGGCTACCCAGATCCTCCAAACCCATGTCCAGTTGGAAAAACAGGTAATGTGTATGATCCCAAGTACCCCAAAACATTAGAGACTTTAGGGGAATGTTAGCATTTTCTAACATTCAGGGCCTGAGCGATAGCACAGTGGTAGGGCATTTGCCTTGCATGGGGCTGATCCGGCAAAGACCTGGGTTTGATTCTGGCATCCCACATAGTTCCCCAACCCTGCCAGGAGCAATTTCTGATCACAGAGCCAGGAGTAACCCCTGAGCACCACTGGGTGTGGCCCCAAAACCTAAATAAATAAATAAATATTTAAAAAAATTCTAACAGCTACAACTATCCCAAGAAATAGTATTTCTATTTTGTTGAATCCCTATGTGTTGCAAGTAGATTGAAAAGGAGAAATTTATTCTAGAACCCTTGAGAGGGTAGTATCCTCTTGATCTACTGTCATTCTCCCTTTTTAGGGAGTTGACGTTTTTTCCTGCACTTGAAATTCTTGGTTTCAATAAATAGAGGGAAAGTTTGTTTCTTCTGGTATCCACTTGGTATCTATTTTTGTCTGGGGCTCACAACCAACCTATGTTCAGGGTTTAGTCCTGGTAGTGATCAGAAGATCATATGTAGTTACGGGGATTGAACCTTGGTTCGACTACATGCAAGACAAGTGCCATACCTGCTGTACTCTCTCCTCACTCCCATGCACTTCTAGTATCTCTGAAACTGTTTTAAGTTTTGGGATTATTCATTTTATTTGTTTTCCTTACTTCTCTTGACCATATGCATTTTATCTATTTTATGACCAGTTAGGAATGCCCGAAAACTTTCTTTCCAGATCAGAGGTGGCATGAGAAAGGGAGAAACTAGGAAGGTAAAAAGTTGAGGCAGAAAACTGCCATCCTCCTGGCTAGTCCTTTTTTATTTTTTAATATCTTTATTTAAACACCTTGATTACAAATATGATTGTAGTTGAGTTTCAATCATGTAAAGAACACCCCCTTCACCAGTGCAACATTCCTACTACCAACATCCTTTATCCTTCTCTCTTCACTCCCGCCAAAGGCAAATGAGAATGCATGGTGAAGATGGAACATTTTAAGTTTGGCCTAGAGTATTTTTACCCTGAAGATTACAAATTGCAGACTAGAATCAGATTATCTGAATACAAGTCACAATCATATTAAAGCTAGCTAATGAATCACTTTGCATCCCAATCACCTCATCTATAAATGAGTGAAAATTGTAGGACTTGCCTTAAAAAAAACCTCATAGTGGTTGGCACAGATGACATGAGTGTCATCTTGATTAGAATACATTTTGTTACTAGCAGATAGTACTCTTTCTCTCACTGGACTTATTCTAATTTTTAGTACCGAGTAGCCTTTTTCCACCAAATCTAATGCTAATAGCAACAAATACTACTAGTAATACTTCTAGTATTAATTTGCTCTGTATTCCATATATCAAAACTGAAGCTTTTTTATTTGTTTTGTTTTTGAGGGTTACACCCAATGGTGCTCAGGAGTTACTTCTAGCTCTGTGCTCAAGATTCACTCCTGGTGTGCTTAGGGGACCATATAGGGTGTCCGGGATCAAACTTGAGTTAACTGTGTGCATGATCCTTACCCACTATACTGGCCCCTAGAAACTGAAGTTTTTTCTTTTTCTTTTTTTAAACTTTATTGATTGAATGATTGGTTTTTGGGCCACACCCAGTGTCACTCGGAGTCATTCCTGGCTCTGCACTCAGAAATTGCCCCTGGCAGGTTGGGGGACCATATGGAACGCTGCGAATTGAGCCGGGTTCCTCCAGGGTTGGCTGCATGCAAGGCAAACACCTTGCAACTGTGTTATCTCTCTGACCCTTTTATTTTTTTTAAGTTATTTACATTGCAAGTAGCTGAAACAAAAATCAAGCCCAAACCTATCTGACTCAGGAGAGTATCCTCATCTCCATTGACATCAAGGCAACCACTATTGCCTTGTTTTGGAAACCGCAACAGTGCTATTCCCTTGTTTTTTGCTAATCATAGTTCAAGCTATTCTCTAGAAGATAATTTCTGAAAGGTATTTTTTGAATCATTTAGGGTGAGTGTCTCCTTTGCATGTGTCATAAAGTTTCATCTTTGAAGGAAAACTTTAAAAGTGGATGTGGCCATACCAATGTTAGGAGGCTGGCCCAGGTCTTCAGGAAAACCTGACTCATTGCACGGAGCCAGTCACTTGAGCCACATTGACTTTGCTTGTAGGACTTTGGGCAAAAATACAGTCCAGGACATAAACTTAGAGAGCTAAGAGTTTCCATGAAGAGTTGGCAAAATTGATTAGATATGGTGCAGAGAAGTAGCATAGTGGGTAGGGCATTTGCTTGCATGTGACCAACCCAGTTTCAATCTGTAACATCCCATATGGTCTTCCTAGTTTACCAGGAGGGATTTCTGAGTGCAAAGTCAGTAGGTACCCCTGAGCATAGCCGGTGTGGCTCAAAAACAAACAAACAAACAAACAAACAATCACCAAAAAACTTGGAGGAACATACTGGGCAGTACTCAGGGCTACTCCTGACTCTTCTCAAGAATCACACCTGTTGGGCTAGGAGACATATGTAATTGAGACAATCTAATCCAGGTCATTCACATGTAAGGTAAATGCACATGCAAGGTAAATGCCTTCTCAGTCTCTGCACTCAGCCTCCGCAGTGATACTTAAAGTGTCGTGGCATCCAGGACTAGTGTTTCCTGGAAATGTGGTAATTCCATTCTCAGCTCCTATACCAGGTATTTTAAAGTGGAATTTCTGTGGCTAAAATTTATCCTTCTATAATAAATATTTTGGTTTTGGGGTCACACCTGGCAGCTCTTAGGGGTTACTCCTGGTTCTGTGCTCAGAAATCGCCCCTGGCAGGCTCAGGGGACCATATGGGATCCCTGGATTTGAACCACTATCTGTCCTGAATCAGTTGCGTGCAAGGCAAATGGCCTACCACTGTGCTATCTCTCTGACTCCCACATCCTTCTATATTTTAACCTGCCATGTGATGTCAGTGTCTACTAGGGTTTGAGAACCACCATTACAGAAGAATGAAAGCAGAACTATGTTGTGAACCAAGAGATCTGAGTTTAATCGTAGCCATAGTCTGATCCTTGGTTTCCCTGGAACTCTTCAACTCTAGCAAGAAGACAATAATGCCTCTAAAAAGTGTGAACTTTTAAGTATGTAAACTTTTTAAGTATGTAAACTACGTAAAGTATAGTTATGATTCATACTAAGACAAGAAAAATACAGCTCTAGACCATAAGTACTAGCTATTAGCACTTAGGAGTCAGCACTGTGAGATATACCTCTGTGCCATCTCTCTTGCCCAGAAATGGCATTTAAAGGGTGGTGATGGGAAAGAAACTACAGCAAAGGAAACCTAGTCTATTCAAAAACTCTCTATTCCTTAGAGATACCCTGTAGTTAAATATCTGCCTATTTTCAGGTTATGGATTGAATATATAGACAGAAATTAGTGTGACTTCCCCAAGGAGCCTACCCATTTGCCACTTATAAGCTGGGATTTCAATTGTGAGTTATTTTGTACTTCCACACACACACCATCAAGAACTCTGGTGATTATTATTGTTCTTGGGGAAGGCAGACTTTCTCCAAGAAGCTAAAATTGTGTCTAAAGTTTCATAAAAGAGAAAACAAAATGAGTCATGTAGAACAGGAGTATATTAGTTAAATCAGTGTATCCCAAAGAGGGTGATGCTACCCTCTGTTACTTCAGGGAATAGCTCTGGGTGCAGTAAGAAGTACTTTCTGTTTACTCACTGAAAGATGATGCGTTTTTTGCCTTTTTTTTGTTTTTGTTTTTGGGTCACACCCAACAGCGCTCAGGAGTTACTCTTGGCTCTACACTCAGAAATTGCTCCTGGGACCATATGGGATGATGGGATTTGAACCATCGTCCTTCGGCATACTAGGCAAATGTCCTACCTCCATGCTATCTCTCTGGCCCCAGATGATACATTTTTAGTGGGTGTTGAGTAATTAATTTTACCTGCAAAGAAGGTACTTTGTCAAATAAGTTTGGGGTTCTGTGTGTTAAATAAATGTATACTGTCATAACAGATAAAAACATTGTAGAAGCCTCACTCATTTTGAAGTCCTTCCAGAAGTAGGTGAATGTATGATGGAAGTGGATGGTTCAGCATCCCAGGCGAAGGCTGCCAACCTTCTTCTTGACAACAGATATCACTAGGTGTCCTGGTTGACAATATTAACCAAGCAGATCAGCAGTTTTAGAGATTGGAGTAAGGTATATAGGGATGGAGTAGAAGATTTTATAGTAAGTTTTGGGATCAGGCCTAGAAATACAATATATACCTCTCTTTTTACATTTCATTTCATATGTAAAATTCAAGAGTACAACCCTACCCGATTGCTGAGCCAGGCTGGGGTATTATTCGTCTGGCAAGGGGAAAGGGAAATGGATTTGGTGAACTGCCACGAATTCTCTGCCACAGGTAGAAATAAAACGAGAAGTCTGAGATGAGCAGCCCCATATAACAGAGTCTTGATGTTGTAGGGAAAGTGATTTAGGGTGATTTATGTCAATGTATCTGACCTTTGTCCAGTTGTTTTTATTTTTTTAATTAATTTGGTTTTTGGACTACACCCGGCAATGCTCATGGGTTACTCCTGGCGTTGTACTCAGAAATTGCTCCTGGCAGGCTCAGTGGACCATGTGGGATGCTGGGAATCGAACCCAGGTCCATCCAGGTTGGCCTCGTGCAAGGCAAATGCCCTACTGCTGTGCTATTGCTCCGGTCCCAGTCCAGTTGTTTTTAATAAATTATCTCAGAGAAGCATCAGATGCCATGGCCATTCCTCAAAAACCTTTCGCTGTTTGCAGTAGATGATGGATGTCTAGAAAACACCCCGGACACAGCAGAGTTTAGTCGAGAATTCCAGTTGCACCAGCACCTTTTTGATCCAGAACATGACTATCCGGGCTTGGGCAAGTGGGTAAGTACATTTTAAGTGCTCATAGATTTCATCTTTGGTACCCTGAACTTATTAATGACAGAGATGAGCATTATGGGTGGAGAGAGAGACTTGTTTATACGCTAATTTTTTTAGAAATTTCTTTTTAGCAGGGCTAAATTACACTAATTACCTTTCCAAACTAAAGTTAGAGAAAGAACATAGCAGCCTTTCTCATGCCATCCCATGTGGTTCCCTAAATCCACCAGGAACGATTTTTGTCTGCAGAGCCAGTAGTAACCCCTGAGCACCACTGGGTGTGGCCCCCAAATAAAATACAAACAAAAAATTATTCCAAACTGAATGCGTGTATTTAAAACACAATACATTGCCCATACAAAAAGCCAGTGACCTTAATGACTTTTGACACCTTTTGTCTTCAGAAACTTTTCTCTGTCTCCATTGCTTATGTAATACTTCCTCTAATCTCTCCCCAGGACTTCATACTGTGCCTATAGGATAATACACTCCTATAACAAAGCTTGCAAATTTAATTACTATAGCAAGGAAGATTATTTTTGCAGAACCAAGGGGGGAAAGATGCCAGAAGCTTAGAAACAAGCATACATAAGTCTTCTTTATGAAAAGAGAATAAAAAAAAATCGCAAAATGTTTACCAGTTAATTTGCTGTCAATATCAGAAAGGATCTATAACTGTCAGTTAAGGAATTTTGTTTATAAGTACTTGGAAAAAGAAATCACGGCCATTTGGAATAGGTTTTCTAAAAACAAGTTTTGTCAACCTAATGGTATTTTGCTTGCCAGCATTATTCACTTACTTGCCAGCTTGATGAGCGAAATGAATTGAACATGGAGCATTTGGACTTCAGGAAAGTATTTGATGAGCTCTTTCATGATCTCCTGTTGGAAGAGGTGAAGAAATTCTGTGTAGGCAAGAACACATCAACCAGAGGGAGCTTGTTAAAGAGTTCACTTGTTAGGAAGAGAGATTTCCCTTAGTTTTCTGCAGTCCTAGTGCTACCCTACTCTTCATTTTTATAAATGTTTGTAATAAAAAGCACAGAACATGTACTAATCAGTCTCAAAGAATGACACAAAATTGGAAGAAACAGCACTGAATGACAGAATTGGGATTCAAAATGATGCCAAGAGCCTGGACGAGGAGTCAAACAGGATCACAATGGACTAGGGGATAGATTTAGTGACTGCCATTGAGTCATGTAATCAAAGACTGAATCTTGAGGGAAAAGTAGAATAATTATGAAGGAAGGATAAATCATATATAAATAGGTGAATGTATCTGTGGAATAAGTAAAATAAAAAGAATAAAGGAGGTCTTCCTAACTACCTGAGTCCTGCAAAAGCTATCAATACCTTCATAGCTCATTACTGCCAGTTGACCTTGTTTCCTACTTTAAAGGGAGTAGAGTGGTTTCAGAATTCAACTCTGTCTTCCATTTACACTATCTTTGATTAATTGTATTTATTTATTTTAAATTTAATTTGATTTTATTAATTTGTTTTCATTGTCGGCACAGTGAATTACAAATCTTTCACAGTAATATTTAAGGCACATAGTAGTAATGAATGAGGGACATTCCCACCACCAGTGTTGTCCTTCCTCCACTCTCCTGTTCCCAGCATGCATCCCTCTTCCCCCTCCCTTGCCCCCCATAATGCTAGTACAGTTGTTCCTCCCATGTACATCTTGATGTATCCTTCCTCATTAGAGATTGCTCATTTTTTTCATCATCATGCTTTAACTTTGTCCTGAATCCATTCCATATCTTCAACATCGATACATTTTTCTTCTTAAATGACAACTGTACACTAAAAAGACCTCTATGGGGTAGTTTTATGCTTTATAGACAGAAGACCAGGTTCTAGCTTCAGCATTTTAGCATCATGTGACCCCTTAAGCTGAAGTAGTCCCAGAGCAATGCCCTGTTGCTCCAAAAACTATAACCCCAAACAACTCCTTCCTTCCCCCAAAGCAAAACACAGAAATAAAACAACAGCCAAAAACCCAACATACAAACAAAGTAACAACACCCTCTAATTTAAATTTGCTTCCTTTTAGTGGAATTGCTGTATTTCTCTTATTTTTCATAAGGAGTTCTCGTTTCATAGGGAATATTGGTTTGTTAAGCCTCCTGAAAGCCTTTAGAGCTTAAACATGTTGAATCAATAAAGCCAACATCTATAAGATTTTGAAAGGCAATTGATAAAAGAAAAATCTTCTATGAAAGAAGCCTATTCTGGTGGCTTTTCAGGCATCAAGTCAGGTGGAAATAAAAACTGAGAAGAGATTGAAAGTAAAAATAAAACATTTAGATTTTGTTTACTTTTGGTGGTGCCAGGTATATTCTTTTTTTTCTTTTATAAAATATTTATTTAAGCACCATGATTGAAGCATGATTGTAGTTCAGTTTCAGTCATAAACAGAACACCCCCGTTCACCAGACAACTTTCCTACCACCAATGCCCCCCTTCTCTCCTCCCCCACTCCTGCCTGTATTCGAGAGAGGCATTCTACTTCTCTCAGTCATTAAAATTGTCATGCTAGTCCTTAGCGTAGTTATTTCCCTAACAGCATTCACCACTCTTGTGGTGAAGACGGAATTCAAGTGATTTTTTTTATCAGCATGAGAATCCCAGCTTTTTTAAAATAAATGATTATATTTAAAGACCATGTATTACATAGTTGTTCATAATATATTTACTCCAAGACCAATCCTATTGCCAGTGAAAAATTCCCTCTACCATTGTTCCCAGATTCTCATTCTTTCCTAAACCTCCTCCCTGGGAAGGCACAAAATAATATATTTTATATTTGCTTTCTGAGAGGTAAATGGTAATAAAGTTGTTTTTAAAAGAAAGTACAGCAATAAGAAAATTTGTAAGCTTGGCACAGTGGCAGTATCGTAGCCCATGAGGCTTATCTGAGGTGCTATTATTGCTAATTGAAAACTTTTCCCAATACCCTGCCACGACGACGACTAGAAATATAGTCGGCATTGGCAATTTTTGATAATCTCTACGGAGACCGACATGAAAAAAAAAGAAAATTTGTAAAAATTAATGCATCTTGCACTGAAATCCTTAAATCATTGTAGAGAAGATTTGCTAAGCAATTTATTGCTAGTTGATTTTCTGTTATTTGTTTTGTTCCTAAACATTAGGTGACTTTGAAACAACATTGATGCTTACATTGGTGTGTTCCTACTTGGGATACCAGTATTGAAAAAGTTTGGAATTGTTCACGGCCATATATGCAGCTGCAGGGTCTAGGAATTCCATGCTCTGGGGACAATATTGAGACTTTTATGGGGCGTGGTTCCTGTTGCCATGGTTTTCAAAATAAAGAAAGCAAGGCGAGGTGGGGTGGCTTCTGCAGTTACTTCAAAAAAAGTCCTAGAAATGTCAGCTCAATACTGGCATACCTAATATTTCAGTCGTTTGGCGTCTCTGCAGAGATCAGTGGTTAAGTGGTGAAGTGGATCCTTGGTGAAGTGGTGGTGTGGGTAGTGGGTACAACTGCCATGACTTGGGCAGTTAAAGGACTTTAATTACATGGTTGGTGAAACCCATGATTTTTTGCATCTCTTTCAAGAATAGAGTGAGTCTATGGAGCTGGCCAAATTTCCAGGCATTTTAAAGGGGGCCGGAGAACTGACTAGAATTGGTCTCTAGTACAAATATAGTGTAAAATAGATGGAAGAGGTAAAGTTCAATCTGTTTGTTTGACCGTTTTGGATAGACCTGGAAGTTCTCAGAACTTGCTCTTGACTCTGTGCTCAGTAATTACTCCTGGTGTGCTCAGAGGAGCCTATGTGGTGCTGGGATCGAAACTGAATTGGCACAGGCAAGTCAAGTGCCCTACCGACTCTAATGTCTCTTTGATCCTAAAGTTCACTTTAAAGGAAAGCACACCATTTTCCTATCATGGAATTTTATAAAGGAGGGAAAAGAAAATAAAGTAAATCACAAAACTGCAAGGGGAAAAATGCCTCAGTCACTTGGAAATTAAATAATAACTAAATACAATAAAAAAAACAATTTCAGGTTGGGAAGAATATAACAGGTAAGTCATTTTCTTTTCTTTTTACATTTTTTGTTTGTTTTGGGGCCACATCTGCTAGTGCTAAGGGATTACTCCATCTTGGAGTTGTTCAGGGATCCTTCCTGGCAAGCACAGGAGACCATATGAGATGCCGAGGGATTGGACTCCAGGCAGCTGCATGCAAAGCAAATGCTCTATCTGCTGTATTTTTACTCCAGGTCCCCAGACAAGTCACTTTCATTGCATAGGGCTACCAAATTTTATTCTTCATACTCCAATATTGCCACTGCTTGTGGCCATCACTATCCCCCAGGAAGGACCCCTGAGTGGAGAGGCAGGTGAACATTGTTGGGTGTGTCTCCTCCAAAAAAACCCAAATCCCTGAATTGCTAAAATAAATAAATAAATAAATAAAATAAAGATACATAGTAATATACTTACAAAAGTAAAGATTCATATCACAAAGAGCTAAAGATAATAGAACTGGAGAATTAATCTACAGAACTGCACTTATAGGTGGTGGATTTAGTGGACAGAAGTGAGCGTTCTTGTGGTGGGTGTGTTGGAATGTTGTATGCATGAAACTGTCATTACTAAATTGTAAGTTATGGTACCTCAATAAAAATGGGGGGAACAAAAAGTAATTAAAGAGATATGAGGTAGAAGTAATAAAAAGAGGGGGAAAGTATATCAAAAAGAAGCACTGTGAAGAAGAAATCCACAAGAAATGGACCAAAACGTTGTCAAATGGAAGCAAGAGTACACTTCAACAAATAGAAGGTATCAGATCAATTACCTCAAATTATATTTGCATACCTTTTATCTTCTGTAATGATGTGTTGACTTAAACTCAACTTTTCTCCATTTATTTCTAAAAATAAGAAAATATTTAACCTTTATTCTGGGAACTATGCTATGCTAGAAAATCATTATGAGATTCTACTGATCCTCAGAGTGTTTATAAGGTTGAGATGAACTGCATAAGAATAAAATGAACTCAACATAGTCCTGTTTGATGTCATGTTCTACCTAGATACTCTATGAGTGGGTGTAATTTCTAATAAAGATGGCAGCCAAGGGTAGAGAAAGGTTCCAGGATTGAATACCCAAATGGGTAAAAGGTATTATAGCTATTAAGAGAAGTAGAGTTAAAATGTAGCTCCTTAGCTAAGGTGAAAAGGGGTATCCAACAATATGAGTAGGTAGAAATAAACAGCAGGTAGAGGATACTGAAATAAAGGTCTGAGTAAGGGCAAAGAAGCCAATTGAGAAAGCAGGAAGAGGGTTAATATCTCTTCCCAACTTTTCTGATCTCCACAAGCTTCCCTAAGTTACACTAATTCCAAGTACTTCACTCTCTCTGTTTGTTTCTCTAAATACATACTTGTTTTCTTTAAGTCATTACATTCCTTGTCTGTATTAGAGCTGAAGATGAGAAGTTGAGTTGGAACTATATGTAAAAGGGAAGTACTAGATCGATGACCAAGAACAATGTTTATGCATCTTTTATCTCCTGTAATGATTTGTTTAAACTTAAATTTCCTCCATTTATATTTTCTTTGCTACCTTGCAGTAAAACATGTTTTGCTTGATCTTCACTTAGAAGTGTGAATTGAGGATGTCTTGCTTTTCCAAGCTAGTGTCCATAAGTCCTCCTCCAGTGTTTATACAGAATGATGGTGTCAAGCTTGTCTTAAGTGCAACTGTTCTTGGCGTTCATAAAGCAATTGTCTTTCACAATAAACTGTACACATCATTCTGATCCTTCATTTGCTAAAATGCTTCCCTATTGACATGAGCTGTAGCTGAGCTGGCTCTTTAGTGATGATTTACCTATTATAAATATCCGTGTCTGTCCCATTTCCTGCATTTCTCTCTTTGTTATTGCATCAAGGCACATTTATTAAATACATAGCATATGTCTTCCAGGCCCTGCTTGAGATGATGGTACTACAAAGATGAAAGTAATAGTAATTGCATTATAATGCAATAATAAGTAGAAATATTTAGTTATTGAGTATATACAGACTATGTAACAGATACTATCTTAATACCCATGAGCATGAATTATGATTACATGAAATATTATTACATTATAATTATTATTTAATTGTCATAAATATTACATACATTATAATAAATATTTGACATTACAATGATTACATGAAATATTATTATTATATACATGAATTATCTCATTCATTCAGCCCATCCTTATCATTTTTATTGTACAGATGAGAAAATACACTCTTGGATAATGTGACTAGATTTCTCATATCACAGCTGATGGTTGGTATTTAAATGAGACCACCTGACCCTAGACATCTTTAAGTGCTGATGAATTTCAGGGCTGTAGCAATAGTACAGTGGATAGGGCACTTGCCTTGCACATAATTCAGTTGCTGGCACCCCATATGGTTTCCTGAACTCCAGATCATAGAGCCCGGAATAAGTCCTGAGTACTTCTGGCTGTGGTCCCACTAAACAAACAAAGAACTGGCTAAATTACTTAATATGGTGAGTTCTCCACACAATGTATCCCATATGACTGTCCCATAGAGGCCTGTCCAGGACTAGTGTCTTTTCTGGTACCATGTATTCTCCCACCACTGAGTGACAGTAGCCAAACATGGCCTAATAATGCCTTTGTCAGTCATCTTGCCTCACATATTCATTGTTGCATGTTCTAAAGGCAAGAATTGTCTTGAAAAGCAAATGATTCTTCTTTCCTAATACTGTTTATTGCTAACTACAAACTTAGCATTTTTGGTAATTGGAAGCTGTTGAACAGAAGCAATTGAAGAGCAGAGCATGAGCCACAGAAGACCTCTTTGCCACTGTCTTACATATCCTCAGAAGGCCAACACTCTTTAGTTTGGGTATGTCTCATGTTTCCATGTGATTAAGCTTGGTGTTGAGCTGGGATCCTCTGATAGGTTCTTTTATTTTATCATTATTATTTTTTAACTTTACTTACTGATTGATTGATTGATTGATTGGTTATTGGACCACAACCAGTTGTGCCCAGAGGTTAATCCTGATTCTGCATTCAGAAATCACCCCTGGTAGGCTGGGAAACTATATGGTTTCTGGGAATTGAACCGGGTCCCTCCCAGGTCAGCCGCATGCAAGGCTAATGCCCTACCTATGCACTATCTCTCCAGCCCATTTTATTATTATTTTTAAAATGTGGTTTTAAATTTCCTGGCGGTTCTGGAGTCTACTGGTGCTACTCAGGGGAACATGTAGTACTGGGGATCAAGCTGAGGCCTCTTTTGTTCCAGCCTCAAGAACTATCTCTCTGGTTTCTTGGGTCCTTTTGGAACAAAATTTAAAATCAAGATCTAGACAATTGATCATAATCTTCATGCTGTAATAGCACTCTTTTTATGAACTCATATTTTCTCCTCACATTTAAAGCAAGTTTACCCTTGGGTCACAAATCTGTTATTACTGAGGAAGAGGAACAGATGGGAGGAAGAGGTGAACTAGAAGTGACATAGGACAGTGGTGGGTGCTCATGGGGATTTGAGTGGGTGCAGTAATCTAATAAAAACATATATCTTTAATACCTTTCTAATAATGCAACTAAACTGCAATAACAAGTAAAACATAAATGAAATAGGCTTACAGTTTCCCACTCCCATTCTGTCACATGGAATTGGGTGGGTTTATATATTTGCTATACCAATTTATATATATATTTACCATGCCAATCTGTGTCTTTTAACTCGTTCAACAGCAGAGCATCCTAGTCTTTCTCATGCAGGTGTGTATGAAAGCATCAGACCTAATCCTAATCCTTAGCACTACATTAGCGAGGAAGGAAAGCTTGTCAGACCTAACTCATTACTTTATTCCTTTCCTATTTTTTTAATTTGGCAGAGCAAAGTAAAATTAATGAAGTATTCGCTTCACTATATATTTGAATATAAGTGCTCACGATAGACCCACAAAGCAGATAGGGAAATAGAGACTCAGAAAAATCATATTTCCCAAAGGCAGTATGACAAAACAATGGGATTATTGGCAATACACATGAGACTTCATGAAGCTAAAACCTGCTTTTTGCTTTCTGTGTCTAGAACAGACATACCATTTCACTAGAACCACTTGGTTCGGAGCTAGTCTTTTTTTTTTTGTTTGTTTTTGTTTGGAGGCCACACCCACAGTGCTCAGAGGTTACTGCTGGCTCTGCGCTCAGAAATCACTCCTGGCAGGCTTGAGGGACCACATGGGATATTGAAGATGAAACCTGGCTTGACCACCTGGAAGGTGAATGCCCTACCCACTGTGCTTTCACTCTGGCCCTAGAGAGCTTGCCTTTTTTTCACAAAGTCTCTATGCACGTAATTTATCCTATCACATTTTTTAAAAAGATGAATTAAAATGATGCTGCCTTCCTTTCCCCAGTATAGTGGGACTTGGCAGTAATACCATGCAGTACTAGCTCTGAAACAAATTCCTGGAATAGTCTATGTGCTTATCAAATGACAAAGAAGCCATGACAGATGACAGGCATCGGTCTCACAGCCTTACTCTCCTTCCTGGAAGAAATGATCTGAATATCTTGCCTTTTCTCTCTTCTAATAGTCCATCGATAGATCAGTTCCACCCAGAAATCAAGAGAGGGAGGTGGTAGCCAGTTGTAGCCCTGGAGTTCCTCTCTTCCCTGGTTTGGCCTCCTTGCATAGTTGAGGTTGGGCAAGAGCTTCGCATTGTAAATTGTGGTGGGGTGGATTTTAATGAACATGAAAATTATGAGGCTCAATCTTGGCATTTGTCATTTTCATTTCCAATCGACCATAAAAACAAATTTTAATATCCAGACAGCTCAGAGGACACGAGTGTTGCAGAAAACTTGAGAAAAATGTCAGGCTTTGCTTTTCTCTTTATATGCTATCATTCTCTTTCTGATTTAAAAAAAATGAAATTTCAGAAAAGCGTAAGTATAGCCTTCTCACTACCCATCTCCCATCCTGCCTTCAGGTTAAGTGTTCTGTCTTTTATAATCACCATAGAAGGGAAATGTGTTGTGCATGTGTCCGATATTCGAGAGCTCATTTAAGTCCAGTATGTGTTTGAAATACAGCAATGTGTGGAAACACTTATACAAACTGTGGTAACAGAGCCCTCCCCCCCCCAACATAACTTTCCCTTCTGCCAAGAAGTTTCTTGGCAGTTTTTAAAAGGTTCACTCTATTAAAAATGTTATAGACCAAATGGTTTTCCGATTGTCTTGACTGGGGACACCGGCTTTAGTCACAGGAGGAAGACTTGCAGAAGCCAGGATGTCTCGTTTATTTACATAGAGGCTTGTTATTAATAGTCAGACACTGCTCTAGAGAATAGTTTATGTGTTGAGCTCATAAAAAGGACTTAGATACAAAGGTAAAAATGAGATAAAATTGTTTGTTTAAAACAAAGGCTGTTCAAGGCTGACAGGCTGGGTTTCCAGCACCCCTCGTGCCGTGTCTGAGAGCCGGGTCCTTTCCTGTTTATATGATTGCTGATGACACTGGTGTGCCTCGGGGCTTTGTAGAGAACTTTATTAGAAGCCACACAACCGCCAGCCTTTCTCTTGCGGTCGAGCTTTCTGACATGACATTCCTTTCATCTCATTTTTGTTTCCAAACTATGTGTCTGCAAATATCCAGGGGACACACCGATTGCGACTTGGACAGTAAACCGTTGCCAAATCTGATCTAGACTGCTCCCATTGTGTTTTCTTTTCTCCTCATTCTAGAACAAGAAACTCCTTTATGAGAAGATGAAGGGAGGACAGAGGCGAAAGCGAAGGGTAACGTGCACTCGGCTGGGTGGTGGTGGTGAGGGTGTGGGCGTCTGTTTGAGTTAGGCGTTGAGGGGGTGAACAGTCTCAGTTGTCAGAAAAGTGGCAGAAAGAAACCTTTACATGTGGGGACCATCCTGGGTGCATAGAACAGGGGTCTGTTGTGTGACACTGCTACGCCCAGAAAATTTATCCATGGTTTCTGCAATGACTTCCTCAAGCTCACAAAAGCATTTTCAGAGACAGGCCAAATTGGTGATGGTTCCATTGCTTGCTCTTCATTTAGATATGTAGTGCATCCTTCCCATGAAGTTGGGAAATCTGTCTATGCATGATGGGATGTCTTTTCTCACTGGGGAAAACTGCTTACTCATTTGTATCAATTATAGCACATGCTCCAGGCAACATGTCAGACAGGAAAGTGGGACAAAATGATGAGAAGGACAAGCCTCAGGCCTCCAACATATCTTTGTCCTTTATCTAGTCATACTGATGTCAAACCTTGAACATCTATGATGTCACTTTGATGACTTAGGAATTTATTGCAGGCTGATTTACCATCTATCTACAGATGCCTGCGGTGAGACCTAGGTGCTTCACATTTAGTCACTCTAGTCTGCCTCACGTGAAAAGGAACGCTCAATGTGTTTTTTGGTTTCTAGCACAGAAGTAGAAATCCTGTGTAGAGTACGGGCAGGGGTGGGGTTGGGAGGAGGGAGAATTGGGACATTGGTGATGGGAATGGTGCACTGGCGATGGGGGGGTGTTCTTTACATGACAGAAACCCAGACACAATCATGTTTGCCATCAAGGTGTTTAAATAGAAAAAATAAAGACTAAGAGCTCACCCATGTTCATTTTTCTTATTCATTGGTGTCTTATGACACAGAAGTGTAGGCCTCCTATTATCTTTTTTGTGATAAGAAGAAAGAAAATGTTAAACTTCTGTTGCTATATTGCATGGCACTTCTAGATAAATCAACATTTTATTTAAAATATATAGACCAAACCATAAGCCTGAGGGTACATAATCATCATTTAGAAGGGGGACATTCTAGATGTTGACTAAATTTTAGGAATCTGGACAGTGATCATTGTGACCATCTGAGTAGTTTTCTGGATCCTAATTTAAGAAAATTAGAGAATTCCTTAAAAGGTGTAAATTTTATGGACTCAGCGTTGATTCTCAGATCCCTCTACCTTTTGTCCCACCCCCAGAATATTCCAAAACTGCCTGAAAAAATATAGAAGACCCATGGTTTACTTAAAAAAATATCTTTATTTAAGCACCATGATTACAAACATGGCTGTCCTTGGATTTCAGTCACAAAAAAGAACATTGCCCTTCACCAGTGCAATGTTTTCACCACCAGTGTCTCCTATATCCCTCTTCCCACACCCCCTGCCTGTATTTGAAACAGGCATTCTACTTTTCTCATTCATTAACATTGTCATGGTAGTTGTACGTGTATTATTTCTCTAACTGCACTCACCCCTCTTTGAGGTGAGTTTTATATTGTTAGCCGGTTCTTCCAACCCTCATCTCTGGGCATTATTACAATAATGTCTTATGTTTTTATAAAACCCAAAGATCAACAAGAAACAAAGTTTTAATGTCTGAAAACAGATCCTCTGGAGAGTTAATGGGATTCTTCGGGGTTTCTTGGGTGACTTAGCTTCTAAGGGCAGATGGTGGCAGGAAGGGTCTTTCGGTGGGACATAATGGAGTCTTGAGAGAACCAGGATTCTATTTCAGGAGCTCAAAATACATAATTTAGCAGTAAGATGGATTGACTGTCCCCACTGGCACAACAAGAACATTGCCAAATAAAAGCAGTCAATGACCCAAAATAAATAATTTGCCACAAAATTTGAACTTTCTTTATTTCTCAACTCAGCGTGCCTTCTGTCCTCATCCTTTTAATGATAGTGGGTGACGGTTTTAGTTATTCTATGAGACCAATAATAACCAAACTAAAAATTCTGGCAAGAGCACATGTTATAAAGGTTTTTACTATGGTCTCAACTCCTTCCACATAGGAGAAAGTTAGAATTTAGGAAAGTGAGAGTCATTTGGACCTAGAAATAACAAACTCTTCCTTTTTTCAGAGCATGCGCCATAAAATCATGGGTCACTTATACTGATGGAGAATTAGAAGTTACCACCTCCATTATCATGTATCAGGTGGTGCTCCCATCTCAAGGGAAGACTTTAACTACCCAGCTATGGAATGACAGATAAATAAATCTAAAGTAAATTCTAGAATCAGTAAATGAATATAACAGATCCAGTGGATTTTTATATCAGTCTGACTAGGTGGAGAGAAAAGATGTATTTGTCTCTCTCATCATTTTCTCCATATTCCTTCCAAGCACATGAACCAATATAAAGAAACTGTAAGTTTGCTTTTATTTAAAATTAGACTGTCTTGTAGTGACCCTCAATGTCTGCTGTGAGTTTCCAGAGAACATTAAAATCAAGAATATGATCTTGGGGCCTGGGAGATAGCATGGAGGTAAGGCGTTTGTCTTTCATGCAAAAGGTCATCGGTTCGAATCCCGGTACCCCAAATGGTCCCCCGTGCCTGCCAGGAGCAATTCTGAGTATGGAGCCAGGAGTAACCCCTGAGCACTGCTGGGTGTGACCCAAATAAATAAATAAATTAATTAATTAAAAAAAAAGAATATGATCTTAGTGGTTCTTCCATTTATGAAGTGGGAACAATGTCCTCTGTATGATATAACCATTCTCCTTCCTTTCACCAAAGAAAGAACATAAGTTCTGTGGTTCCCATGGGCATAATTAAAACCAACTATGTTATTATAGAAACTCTGTTGTTCTTAAATGCAGGATTCAATACTAAAATCTATCAAACTTATCAAAATGTTTAAATTAGTTTTCTTTCTCACTAATTTACTGCTTCTTTCCTCAAACTTTTCTATAAAATTTTTTACCAAGAGGCAATTTTTTCAGAATTATACTTGGTCCCCAGATGGCTTGGTGTGACTTTCTATATTTGATTAATTGAACAAATATTTTAATTTTTTAAATGAATAAAATGTCAATTCACCTTTAAATTATTTGCAGGGCTATAGTAACAGGAAAGTAGGTCGTACACTTGCTTTGAACACTGCTGACCCTATTTTGATCCCTGGCGCTCTTTATAGTCCCCTGAAACCAGAGCCAGGAGTAAATCCTGAGCACAGCTTGGGTGTGACTTTGCAAACTTTTCAACTTACAAGGTATCATTAGTGTTTGAAATTTTTATCTATTCACGATAAACATTGACTTTTTCAATATCTCATGACTTTTTGACATATGTGAATTTTCAGAATATGATTACTGCAAATAATAAAATATGATACTGTATCTACCTTTTTTAGCCACACTTCCTCCTCCATCTACTAAAAGATTTATGATTTATGAAAGAAGCCAATTTGTTCCAATTAACAATTCTGATATTAAGAAAGTATTTTAGTTATGTTAAGTATTTAAACTATGCTTTTACTGTCATTTCTTGACATGTCAATTTTGGATATATAAGAATATTGAACACCTTGTAATTCTCAGTTTATGTATAAGACAAGAAGTGGTGAACCTTTCACATATGCTTTTGTATGACACAGTGACGGAGGAGGTGTACAAATACCAAACCTGGGCTCCAATTTTTCTCTTTTGGAAAAAGTCTTGAGAAGGTTCATAACACACAATTACCCTAGAGAAGATTTATAATACACAATGCCCCAGAGACCAGTCTCCCATAGCAAGGGAGACCCACCCTAAAGGGGAAAAAAGTTCAAGGGGACTTTGTGTGTAGTGAGATGACTGATAATTCAATACTAACAATGCTTCTATTTTTAGTCAGTCATTGGAAGATGACTTCCATAAACAAGCATCCTCTAAAATGGGTCTTCTGCTTTCTAATGACTATGTTATAAAGCTCCAATTACCAGTTAAAACCAAAAAAAATATAGATATGTATTAGAGTAGAAAGGGAAAATCCTGGCCTCATTTAGAATTTCATCGGAGGAATGGTACTTTGGACTATCTAGTAAAATATATATAATATATAATAAAAATATAATAAATATAATATAAATATTATATTAATTTATGATATAGTAATATATTATATTAATAGTTAATATAATACATATAATGTAATAAAATATATAATAAAAAGAACATTTTGTATTTTTTGTTATATTTGGGATTTGACAAAGGGAAGGTAGAAATGATGGCTAGAGCCCCTAATGATTTGTTCACTAAAATACTGGCACAGAGGAATCAATCATAGCAAAAGGAAGATTGGAACCAGTTTGCAGATGTGTACTTTCACTTAGTCTGGCTCTGTCATTTTTAGAACATTCTTCTTATAAAATCATATGAGGTCGGGGCCCAGGAGATAGCATGGAGGTAAGGCATTTGCCTTTCATGCAAAAGGTCATCGGTTCGAATCCCGGTGCCCCATATGGTCCCCGTGCCTGCCAGGAGCAATTTCTGAGCTTGGAGCTAGGAGTAACCCCTGAGCACTGCCGGGTGTGACCCAAAAAAACAAAAAACAAAACAAAAAAAAATCATATGAGGCATTTGAGATCCTCTCTTACCTAAATAAAAATAATAATTCTCTTACAACGTGCTTTATTTCTAAGGTAATAGTAAAAACTCATTGATTGGCCTCCTTTAGAACCAAAAAAAGGGGCTGTGGAGTAATGTACTTGAAAAAGAATTTTATAGCTGTGAAAGACACAATAAGAACTCTCTGTCAGAGATTCCCAGAGGTATTGACTTTGATTTCTGTCTAGAACAATCATTAGTTGGTTGTGGGGTTCTACTGTCACTTTATTAACCCAACATACCAGAGTGACTCTCATTCTCTTTTGGGAACTTTCTGTACCTGATCTTTGGAAAGAATACTAAACCACGTATGTTTTCGCAGAGTGTCAATCCATATTTACAAGGACAAAGACTGGACAACGTTGTGGCAAAGAAGTCAGTCCCCCATTTTTCAGAGGAAGAGCAGGAATCAGAGTAAAATGAAGACACTGGTGGAAACCATGCGGCGAGGCGTCGGTGTTGCTCTGTGCATGTGCCATGATTCAAGCCCCTCTGAGTGGCAGCATGTTCCTCATTTAGACGAGTATGGATGAAAAGCAGCTGTATTTTGATACTGCGCTGTCTTCTCCCCGATAGCTCTGCTTTCTGTTAAATTAGGACGAGCTTTTCTTTTCTCTTTTCTAATGTGGAGTTGCCATAAGCATTAAAATTAAAGTGTGTATGTCAACAGCTCTAAAAAGCAAAACAATGAGTGAACTATCTTCTGATTCCTTGCAGTTTAAATGGTGATTTGCGTTTTACTGTTTTGGCCAAGTCTGTAAAAAAAAGTCAGCATTTGATTTTGATTATGTTATTCATCTAACCCTTGGGTGTTGTTACACACCAATAAAGAAAGTTGTGCTCCGGAAGAGCGGACACATTTCACTGGTTGTGTTTGAATAAATGTGATTGAAAGCATGGCTGTGAGAAGTTTCTTTATTTGGAGGATGATCCCACAATTTCTTTGCGTATTTGGTCGCTCTCACAATATGATTTTATCTTGTCCTAATAATTCTGTGACTAATTGGAGGTTAATATTGTTATTCGCATTTGACAGATGCTAGGATTGAGTCTAGGAAATTTTCAACCAGTAGCCGAAAGTGGATAGGCGATACATGATGACTAAGTAAGGCCTACTGACCTTGCATTATTTTAGTTATTTAACAAATATCAGGGTTATACCATGTGCCACATGCACAATTTTTAAATATTCAAAAATATTAGCTTCAAAAGAGTACTGTCATTTCTTGATAGTTCTTGGGCTCTGGGGGGGCCTATTGGACTTGGAGAGGCATCACCAAGGCTTTCAGACAGAACTCATAGTCCAGTATCCTGCATCTCTCTCCATCAACCCCAAGCAGGCTATTTTGCTTTTCTCTGCTGTTTAAGTTTGTACTGGCTAGTGTAAGAGTACTCCTGTGGGTTTCTGACAAGGGGCCAGATTTTCTTTCATCCAAGTCTTCCAAATCAGAAAAGCAATTTCCTAAAAGGTCAGTAGGAAACCATTCTTTAGTGGCTCCATGGTCAAGAACATCTTTTGCATGTGCGTGGCCCTGGGTTTGATCCCTTGTACCTCCCTCACACCCCAAATCAAACAAACCCATACCCATGTTCATTATTTATAGGCAGCATGGAATCTGTCGAAAGGTTCCTTTCCTGTTCTATTTCCCAGCCCCCTCAAGAAGCATGTTTGTTTCTGAGTACCAATTCTCATGTTCTTTATTTCCATTATCATGGGTCATTCCTTATTCCACCATTATGTTTCTTTATGTCCCTTATTTTGAGAGTGATTATTCTGTGCCTCTGACTAACTTCATGCAGCTTGATTTTCTCTAGATCCCTCCATGAAGCAATTAATTGCATGACTATCTTTTCTTATAGCCTAGTAATATTCCATGTGTATGATGTACTGTCATTTCTTTATCCAGTCATCTATTCATGGCCACTGTCTAGAAAAGACCTCATGAAAATTTGTGTTCTTTCCAGAAATCTGTCTGTTGTAGCTAGCACTGCAAGAAACATAAGGGGTGCAAATTGTTTTTCCATTTTGCTTTTGTGTCCTTGTTGTATATTCCAAGAAGTGGAGTTGCAGGGTCAATTGGAAGTTAAATTCCTAGCTGTTTTAAGAATGTTCATATCATTTTCCAGAAATTTCCACCAACAATGAATGACAATCACTTTTTTCATGTGTTTGTACCAGCACTGGATATTCTTGTTATTTTTTGATGTTTGTAAGTCTCTGTGGTGTGAGATGATATCTCATTGTTGTTTTGATTTGCATTTTTTCTGATGATTAGTGATGCTGAGTAATTTTTATGTGCCTTTTGTACTATTTCTGTTTCTTCTAGTTTCTGATCATCTCTGCCTCCCCACATGTTTCATAGGGTTGGATATTTTCTTGTAAAGTTCTTCCCCTGCCTTATATAACATTGATATTTAATCTCTTATCAGAAAAGTTGCGGCAAATAATTTCTTCCATATTCTTTGAGAATATGTGTACCCTTGTCATAATTTCCTTTAAGGAGTAGAAGCTTTTAACTGAATATAATCCCATTTGTTTATCTTTGCTTCCACTCATTTGTCAGTAGTATTTCATCCTTGAAGATATAACTTCAATGTCATAGAGAATTCTGTCTACATTTTGCTTTATGCAACTTATGAATTCAGGTATATATTCAGGTCTTTACTCCTTTTTGATTTTTTATGCATGATGTTTAGAGAAAAGGTCTGACCCAGAAACATAAGGTATATAGAAGAACATGTAGGTAAACACTCCAAGACATTGAGACAAAAGCATCTTCAAGGAGGAAGCATCACTGTCAAGACAAATGGAAGCAGAGATAAACAAATGGGACTATATTAAGCTGAGAAGCACCTCAAAGGAAATAGTGACTAAGTAACAAAGGCCACACACAGAATAGGAGAAGCTATTCACTCAATATCCATCAGATAAGAACCTAATATAACAGATATACAAGGTACTGAGTGAAATTAACAAGAAAATAACATATAACCCCATTAAAAATGTGGAAAAGAAATGAACAGACACTTTCTCAAAGAAGAAATAAAAATGGCCAAAAGACACATGAAAACATGCTCCACACCACTAATCATCAAGGAGATGCAAAGCAAAACAACAATAAGGTACCATCTCATACAGCAGAGACTGGCACACATCACAAAGAACAAAAATAATCAGTGCTGGCAGGGATGTGGAGAGAAAGGAACTCTCATTCACTGTTGGTGGGAATGCCACCTCACCCAGCCTTTCTGAAAAACAATATGGAAATTCCTTAAAAAACTAGAAATTGAGCTCCCATGTGATCCAGTTATACCACTCCTAGGGATATAGCCTAGGAACACGAAAACACAATACATAAATGCCTTCTACACACCTATATTCATTGCAGCACCATTTACAATAGCCAGGATCTAAAAACACACCACATGCCTGACAACAGATGAGTGGCTAAAGAAATGGTGGTACATATACACAATGGAATACTATGAAGCCATCAGGAAAAATGAAGTCATGAAATTTTTCTATACATGGATGGACATGGAAACTATTATGCTAAGTGAAATAAGTCAGAGGATGGACACAGAATAGTCTCAGTAGTCTATGGGATTTAAGAAAAATAAAAACCATTACTGTAATAATGCAGAGACAATAAAGATGAGGGCTTTCTGTTCAGGTGTTAATATCTTCTTAGTTAAGATCTGGCAGGTTACAATTCAATAATTTATCCATTTCCTCTGTTCTCTCATTTCATGGCATAAAGTTTCTCGAAATGAGCTCTGTTGATCCTTTGAATTTCTGTGGTATCTGTTGTGATGGTCTCCTTTCATTTCTGATTCTGTTTGTTAGTGCTTTCTCTCTTTTGAGTCTTGCTAATGGCTTATCTAGTTTGTTTTTCAAAGAACCATGTTTTTCTTTCATTGATCTTTGAATTGTTTTTATGGATTCCAATATTTCGTTTTATATATTTTGTATTTATTTTTATGTATTTTATTTCCTTTTGTATGTATTTTATGGATGTAAGTAATACAATTTTATTTATTTATTTATTTCTATCCTCTGCCTGCTTTGTGGTCCTTTTATTGGTGATTTTTCAATTTCTTAAATTGTGCAGTCAAGTTATTTATGTGGGTCATATTTTCCTTTTTGATGAATGCTTGCATATCTATAACATTTCTTCTTAATACCACTTTTGCTGTGTCCCACAAATTCTGGTCGGTAGTGTCCTCATTAGCACTTGTTTTCAGAAAAATTTTTATTTGATCTCTTACCCAATGGTTGTTCAATAATGAACTATTTAACTTCCACGTGTTTAACTGTATCTGTTTCTGCTTGTGATTAACTTTATTTTCAGTGTATCATAGTCTGCGGATATAGTTGGTATGAATTTTCTCCTCTTGACTTTGTGGAAATATGTTCTGTGTCCCAGCATCTGGTCTATTTTGGAGAATATCCCATATGCATTGGGAAAGAATGTATATTCAGCTTTCACAGGATGAAAAGCCATGTGTATATATATATATACATATATACATATATATACATATATATTCACTAAACCCCATTGTTCAATATATTTCTTCAAAGAAATTATTTTCTTGCTGAGCTTTAGTCTAGTTGATCAAGAGATGACAGAATTGTGTTGAAATTTTCTACTACCACTGTAAGTTGTTAATGTCTTCAAGTCTGTTAGCAGTTGTAAGTATTTTGCTAGTACTTCATTTTATATATACATATACATATGTTTAAAAGTGTGTTTTTCTGGTGTACATGTCCCTTAATCATTAAGAAATGGCCTTTGCTAGGGCCAGAGTGATAGTGGGTAAAGCACTTGCCTTAGATGTAGCCAAACTGAGTTCAATCCCCGGCACCCCATATGCTTCACCAAGCACCATTGAGAGTGATTTCTCTGTGAAGAACCAGGAGAAACTCCTGATCATTATTGAAAGTGGCACAAAAACAAATAATAAATTGACACTTGCGGTTTCTTATAACCTTTATGGAGCCTAAAGTCTGTGCTGTTGGTTATTAATATGGCCACCCTGGTCTTTTCGAGGGGGTTGTTTGCTTGAAGAATTGTCTTCCAACCTATGACTGAGTCAGTGTTTGCTCTGACTATTCAAATGTATTTATTTTAGGAATCAGAATGTTGGGTTCAGTTTTCTAATTCACCCTCCTACTCTTTGTCTCTATTTTCCTCTATGTTGTAGCAAACTAAATGGTATAAATTTGTTTGTCTCTTCAGGGAGGTAGGCTATGGTGGCGGGTAAAAAATTGAGAACGCTGGTGAAGAAAAGTTCACACTGGTGATGAATGAATGTCTGGACACTTAGTAACTAAAGGGACAGTATTAATTAAAAACAACTTGGTAATCATGGCATTATAATAAAACATTTTTAAAATATATAATTTACAAAAATAAAAGAAAAGGATGGCACAAAACTCCATGGCAATAATCTCTCCCCCACAAAAAGAAAAATGTTAAAGTTTGAGGATTGCAGAAATATTTTGAATAACCATGGTAGGGAAGAAACAGGACAATGCTTTTTCTATTTGATTTTTGCACCTTCCCAGCAGTTCTGGAGGTCAAGAGGATATGTCTTGTAGCACTGTAGAGTGAGGTAGGTTCCAGAGAGTTAACCTGGGGCTCTCTGCCTGCTAGTGCTTGCTTTAGGCCTTTAAGTAATCTCCCCAACCCAAGGACATTGCTTTTAGATCTTTGTTAAGATTATGATTCACTTGAAGATATTGATAAAATTAATCTGAATACAGTAGGTTTAGGTAGAGCCTTGGAATCTTCACTTATCACTGGAGGGAGGGACCCTTGCAAAAATATTATGGGACCACTCTTGGATTCTTGAGGATTCTTGAGAAAGCTTGAGTATTGCTGCCTACAGTGCTAGGGATTAAACCTAGATCTTCCACACTCAAACCATGTACAGAAGCCCATTAAATGATCTTGACAAGCTTTTTTTTGCTATTGTTAAATATACATAGGGGTCAAAACCAGCAATGTTTAGGAAATCATGTGATTCAGGGGATAGTACTCAAGGTCTCAAGCTTATGAATCATGTCACTTTACAACTGAGCTAGCTCTCAGACCTAATACTGCATTTTATATGTTTTTTGTTTGTTTTGTTTTGCTTATTTTTAAATGTTTTTTGGGCCATATTTAGTGATACTCAGGGATTATTCCTGGAAAGGTTCAGGGGAAAATATGCAGTGCTGGTGAGAAACCTGGTGTCAGCTGCATACAAAACAAGTGCCTGCAGCTGGAATGATAACACAGCAGGGAGGTGATTTTTCTTGCATGTGGTCCACCAGGGTTTGATCCCTGGCATCTCATATGATCCCCAGAGCCTGCCAGGAGTGATTCCTGAGTGCAAAACAGGAATAACCCCTGAGCACAGCCAAGCATATCCAGCAACCCAAAACCAAAAACACCAACAAAACACAACAAAAACCCAAGTGCTTTACCTCTGTACTAAGTCTATAATTCTTCGTCTGAGTTAGGTGATCTTCATTGTTGTGAGAATTCTTTGCATTGGTTCTCATATTGCCTTTTTTCTCGATTGGTTCCTTTTGTTTTCTTGTTAAAAAGATGTTTCCTCATTGCCTCCTCATCTGGCTCTTTCCCCTCCCCTTGGGAGTGGGCTTTGTTTATCCCAATAAAGGTTACTCAGGAGGGCTGGAAGAGGAGCTGCCATCTTGGCTCATGGTTCCATGTGGTGGAGCGACTGGCTTGTGGGTGACCAACTTGTGGTGTGAGTCTCTGGCCTACTATTCCTTCCCAACTGTGTGTGGATTATTTCCTATGACAGGACAGAACTGCTACGGGATCTGCATCTCTTGTCCTACCTGGACATGAGGCATGGGAATACCTCTCCATCTCGGGATTGCGGAATGTACAACTCACCATTCAACAACTCACAGTGCTGATTCTTAGATATCTTAAGTGACACTGAGGTAAGGAATTAAGAAAAGATAAGTGAAATAGGTGAATTACACAGAGAGATCAGGTTAACTTAATATGAATTTGCAAGGACCTGTACCTGGTACAGCTTTCAACACCTTGGAAAATACAGAGGGGGCAGACATGTGAGTGAACACAAGAACATCAAAGGGCCATAGATTGCAAAAAATAGCAGAAAAAACAAGTATAAGAAACTCTAGTATAGATTTGTCAGCGGTCAAGTGAGACAAAGATCTCAGAGAAGTCAAAAGAATGGAGGAATTTATATGCCCAAAGATAGGCTTCAGAATGCTTCAAGAAAGAAGAAGAAAGGTCAGAGAGTTGGCAACTTGCGGGAAACTGAGCTTGATTCTTAGCAAAAAAAAAAAAAAATCAAGTGAGCAAAAAGATTTTATTTTGTACAACTATAGGGCACACTTCAGAGCTAAGTGTATTCAATGAAGTAAAGGTGAGGTAACTAGACAACAGAAGGAAACAACAACAGAAGGAAAAAATAAAGTTTGATAAGGAGGCAGGCTGGGAAGATGGCAGGAATTGTGGGTCATGGATGGAGGGACACCAATACTGGTGGTAGTTCTGGAGTTGGAACTTGGAGGGCCCAAAACTGTTATTAGTAACTTTGTAAATCACAGTGTATTAGTAAATAATAACAATCAAAATAAAGAAAAAAGTTGAGTAAAGCTAAAGATCAATGAACTTAAGAAAGTAGAACACTCATGAGGTTAAGGAACACAATATAGAATCATGGAGATTCTTTTCTCGTTTGTTTTGGGGCCACATCCAGTGATGCTCAGGGATTTCTCCTGGCTATGTGCTCAGAAATTGCTCTTGGCTCAGGGGACCATATAGGACACTGGGGATGGAACCCTGGTCCATCCTGGGCAGCTGCATGCACGGTAAACACCCTACTGCGGGGCTATCCCTCTGGCCTCAGAGTCATGGAAGATTCTTGAAGTCAAGTCCTCAAGTTACATGGGGAGGCCAGAGAAGCAGATTCGGTCCCATCAGAGCTACCCCACGTTTTGTGGATGGTGTTGTAGTGAACCTGAGACTGATAGCATCCACTTACTGGAACCTGATGGTGTTTGCTTCCTGATAGAGAAGTTCCAGATTCCTGGAGGAAATTGAGTTCTAAAGGTCACTGCTGAGAAATGCTGTGACTCATTTTGGTGGTCACCGAGGCATATAAAAGTTCGCCATTATAGATCTGGAGAGATATTACAGGTGTAAAGCACTTGCCTCACAAGTGGCCAGGACTTAATCCAGGACACCACCGGGAGTGATCGCTGTGCACTGTATCAAGAGTGAACCCTAAGAAAAGCCATGTGTGGCCTCCCACTCCCCATAAAAGCTTGTCATAGGAACTTTAAAGAAAAACAGCCAGGAGACAGCTCTGAAAACTGGGGTGCATACTTTGCATGTGCTGGGAATTGAATTCAAATTTTAGCACCCCACATTCCTTCCAAGCGCAGTGGTCCTCAAACTACGGCCCGCGGGCCACATACTGTATTTGTTCCCATTTTGTTTCTTCACTTCAAAATAAGACATATGCAGTGTGCATAGGAATTTGTTTGTATTTTTTGTTTTTACTATAGCCTGGCCCTCCAATGGTCTGAAGGACAGTGAATTGGGCCCCTGTTTAAAAAGTTTGAGGACCCCTGCAGTGGGAGTGTAGTCATGGAGGCCTCTGAACATTGCTGGGGTGGTTCTGGTGTCCTTGACACCTTAATGAGCAGCTCTGGAGACCCCGGAGCACCCAATTTCAGAAACAAAAACCAAAAGATGATTTTTAAATATTTTATGGAGAGTTCAAGAGGAAATTAAAACAGAATTTAGCAATAGTATCTAAACCACTGGGAGAAAGCTCAGGGAACTTATTTCTGATGGATAGACAGATCGGACCAGCAGCACTTCAAGCTACTGTTCAGGAAAGATAAACAGTTTGATCTTCAGTACCACATAGTCTCTTGAACTTTGCCAGGAGCAACCCTTGAGCACATGGCTGGGTATGCACCCCTGAACTCCAGATAAAGAAGATATTACATCCCTACAAAGTCAGGGAACCATTCTCCTTAAAGCAATCTAAACCGATCCTCTGGATGAAACTCCATGCTAGCACAAAGTATAGAGACTGGAGGAAAACTTTATAGACAACACTAAGAAGCAATCAACCATTGTCTAGAATGGCAGTCTCCATAGGCCAAGGGACTTAGATTTTTCAGAGAAAGCCAGGACAACAGAAACATAGGGGAGGGTTTATTAAATATTTCTAAAGACTTTAGAGACATATAAACCAAATAAAATATATTAATTCTGTTTGTGTTCCAACTCACGTCAAAAGTGTATTGGGCAGACGATTGGAGACATTTTAGTTGTGACTAGGTAAAATTTAGTGTTACATGGCACAGTGTGTGTATGAATGAGTTTGTGAGTGTATGTATAAGCCCTTATCTTCCAGGGATAAATGTTGAATTATATTATAAAGGATTCAATCAAATTAGAAAGTGTCTTGGATTTTCTTTCACATAATCCAGTAGTAGTGATGGGTCAGGGCAGTCACTGGAAGTATAAGTGAGTCACATTTGGCCATAAAAATCTTCATTATTGGGGCCAGAGCGATGGTGCAGTGGTAGAGTGTTTGCCTTGCGCACAACTGACCCAGGATGGACCTGGGTTCGTTCCCCAGCATTCCATATGATCCCTCAGGCTAGGAGCGATTTCTGAGTGCATAGCCAGGAGTAACCCCTGAGCATCACTGGGTGTGGCTCAAAAACAAAACAAATCATTATTGGAACTGATATATGGAACATAAGAATTTATTATACTTCTTCCTTTACATTGTAAATATTTGGAAATTTCGACAGTAAGACCACAATCAACCATTTACAGGGGGTAAATTTTGGTAAGCATTGACTTCGAAATAGCAAGTTAAACGTTTCCATTGAGAAAGCCCAAAGGGAGTCCAAGGAAGAGAATTCTCCAGGGATTCTGCAGGAAAGAGTGGGTTCCCTGAAAGAGAGTGCCTGGTGGTGGTGGTGAGTAGGATGGTGAGGATCAAAGGCCCCAGTAAGGGAAGGGATCCTCATAGAGAAAAGCAAGAGATTTGTGGCAGCAACCAAAGTCACATTCATCAGCTTGACTGGCCATGTGGAATCTGGGTTGCATCTACCACAGAAACACACAGATGATCTGATGGGCTCAAGAGTCATTCATACCTTGTCTCTGAGAACTTGCATTTTTCCACAATGCTCCAACCAAGAATCTTTGAAACCAAGGCTATTGTTTAAAACACTCCATAACCCCTGCTCTTACCACACACAGAGACGGAGAACAATTAATGTTGGACAGTGTAGTTAGATTGTGAAGCATGTGGTGTTAGCTCCAATAGTTAATCATGATTGAACTCCTGCTGTGGTCACAGGCCGTTCAAGGCCCCTGGGAACAGTTATAGACTGTGAAGAGGGCAGACAGCTGAAGGCCAGACAGAGGTAAAGTGTGTTCACTCTAGAAAAAAAATTTCTCTACCCATATGCTGGGGATGGAAGTTAAGGGTATGTGTGGTGTGTGTATGAGAGAGAGAGAGAGAGAGAGAGAGAGAGAGGGAGAGAGAGAAAGAGAGAGAGGGAGAGAGAGAGATTGTTCAGTGTTTTTCTTTCCACAGCTATATCAAAACTAACCCTTCCAGCCCAGAGATACTATGGCAGGTAGGTTGCTTGCCTTGTACACAGCCACTGGGGTTTCATCTCTGGCCCCACTTATGATCCCCTACCTCCAGTGCCATCAGGATTTATCCCTGAGCTCAGAGCCAGGAGTGATCCTTGAATGTTGCAAGGTATGGTCACCAAATAAATCAAACCAAAATCAAAAAAAAAACAAAAACAAGTGCTCTGCCACTTATTCCTTACATAAGGAGCCACAAGCCAGGTCAGGTTGGACTCTTCAAAGTATATGGACCTTCTTTCATGCAGACTGTTCCAGGACATACCTGAGATTCCTGATAACCAGTTCTGACCTTAATGCATCTTTGTCTGACTAGATAGGATCATGACAAGCCGGTGATATGATCTTAATTAACTGGAATCTTTCACTTGTTTGGTGACAGTCTCACATCCACTGCCACATAACTAGAAGCAGTACCATTTACTCAAGCGTGCCGGAACAGAGCCTCTTTCTTTGGTGAGTTCTAAGAAGGATGTTACCAGCCAGACACTAAGGGTCACTAAACAACCTACTTTCCTCTTCCCCTTTTCTTTCTTTTTTGGGGGGGAGGGGGTGCGCACACCTAGCGGCTCTCAGGGGTTACTCCTGGCTCTGCACTCAGAAATCAATCCTGGCAGACTGGGGGACCATATGGGATGCCAGGAATCAAACCACCATTCATTTTGTGTTGGCTGCGTGCAAGGCAAACACCCTACCACTGTGCTATCTCTCCAGCCCCCATCTTCCCCTTTCCTTTTAAGAGAAGAGCAAGCTTGACTGAGCAAAGATGCTTGAATTAGCATAGCCAGAGGCAAGGACAACTCCTCTCCAGTATCTTTACTGAATCATGTGGTGATCGCAGGGCTAATAAGTCAGAGAAAATGGGAGTATAGCATTTATCTAACATGTCTGCAGAATAAAATAGTTGCATGGGAGGCTTGTAAGATAGATGTCAGAATCACAGGGTGGAGTGAAGGAAAGGACGCTCATCTATGAAGATGCATGGAGGAGAAAGTGAGAAAAAATACAGTAGGAAAAACCGATTGAGATGGTAGAAAAACACTGTTCCTGACATTTCTTCATCAAACTTCAAGAAAAAGCTGATCCAACAATGAGGAAGAACACTATCAATGGGATGGTTGCACCAGTAGTTCTGAACTTGAAAAGCTACATGGTATAAAAAGAGGGGTAAGAGAAATGAGATAGGGGTGGGTCGGGTGGAGCAGCAGCTCCATATCAACTGGTTAATGACTGAACACATCTATGAGGAAAAAACTTCCCACATTTCTAGACTTCGTAGTGATTGTAATAGTAAACACTAACATGTAAAGCAAATGAAGACTGTCCTTCCCCTTCCCAGCCATAGTATATATGCTGCTGAGCTGAGCTCACCTAAATCTCTTTTCAAGTTGAATACCAGGAAATCAGTGAACTTCTCTGAGGTATGGGGAGGGAATTGAGAGGGGGGGAGAGAAAGACAGAGAGACAGAGGAGAGGAGAGGAGAAGAGAGAGACTGCTCAGCAGTGTCTAAACTTCTGCACATAACAGAGGGCTCCCATATTTCTTGTTGCTGTGTCATCAACAGAAACATAAAGTGACCTTTTTTTTTTTTTGGTTTTTTGGCCACACCCAGTGATGCTCAGGGGTTACTCCTGGCTATGCGCTCAGAGGTCACTCCTGGCTTGGGGGACCATATGGGAAACTGGGGGATCGAACCGCGGTCCGTCCTAGGCTAGCGCAGGCAAGGCAGGCATCTTACCTCCAGCGCCACCGCCGGGCCCATCACTCAAGCTTTTAAGTGATTCAAAAGTCTCCCCAACCACTGCTTCTCAACCTTTGTCTAACCATGGCTGTTTTGAGAAATAGTTAACTTTCTGTGGTCTCTGGTTCTACCAATTGATTTTCCAGTGTCATGTCATGATCTCCATTTAGGATATCTTCATCTATGCCCCTTGAACTATCCTATGTACCCCATGAGGCTGAAAAGTTCTGCTCCCAAGGAATGTCCTTGAATCCTCGTGCTTTATCAGTGTGCAATAGAGGAGGGGTGGCTGGTTACAGGACACTTCTTGTCAGCATTTCTGGCTTCCCACAGCTTCCTGGTAAATCTTGTGGACTAGCCTAAAGGCAGGACTAACAGATGGTAAGATACCTGATATAGGTTCTAAGAGACTGATCCGGGGCTCTGTGATTGATCTATAAAGAGAAAGTGCTCGGTACAGTCATGGCTGCTTTTAGAGGACAATTCAGCATCTTGGAACCTGAGAAGTTGTTCTAACATCACTACCCCACCTCTTCTCTATTTCCTTACCCTTGCTTCCTGTTTTCTTCCAAAGACCATTAAGAAAGAACAAGGTCTGCTTCTACTCATTTTCAGGACAATGAGCTCTACCTAGCAACAAGCAAGATAAAAAGTGCCAATGGCATTCTCCTTGGAACAGTCTTTGTTTATGTATGTCTATGTTCCGAATGGTCTTCAGACTCTACTTTGAGCACTGAGGTAGCTGCTCCTGGAAGTTGCTATAGTTTTAAGGTTAGCATGTAGAGGAATGGTAAGAGATAAGTCTGGGGATCAGTTTGCACCCAAGTCAAGAAGGGATTTTAAAAGACCTGATTAAAAGTCTCTGGACTTTAACCAGGATCCTTGCTACAAAATCTGACCTCAACAACAGTAATTGTGACTGCAGAGAAAGAATTTGGGGTTGGAAACTTAGTATGCCTGCAGTCTATATTTGGTCTTATGTCAGGAAGCTTCATGGATAAGGTCTCCCTGTTTTTAGGTCAAAGGTTTTCTTTTTTATTTCCTCATAATTTTCTGTGTCTATGCAAACAAATGAACAAACAAAAATCTTGCCATGCATGCACCTTTTTTTTTTTAATCAGATTTTTAAAAAATCTCCTATCTTTTAAATCGGGGCTCCTGCCTTTTTCATAGAACCTTGGGACACAGATCACTTTATTTCTAAATAATAAAGTACACAATAACAGAATTGATCTGTGCCAGTTGATTATATTCAGTATATAAAGCACTCATCATAGTGTTACATGTGATAAGATCTTAAATGCTGCCATTATTAATAGCTATAGTCATTTAAGCCAGCATTAAATGCTATTTTTAGAAGTGAAGGAAGTACACATCATAGTTTCCTCCTTCACCCAGTCAAGTATGTAATCAGAAAATCTATATTTTCCATATCAGAAAAGGCAAGCACAGCTAAGTTGAATGTTGTGAGAGGTCAAGTAGAACCCTGTGGTTCTGATCTCAGTTTAGCCATCAAGGCACCATCTTATAATAGGTCTAAAGGAGAACGTGTCTTGAATGGAAAATTGTGGAATTTTAGAAACTATTTTTGAAGATAAAAATTTTGCTAGATAAAATAAGGAACTGTGGTCTACAAAAATGAATAATCAGAGCAAAGATGTAAATCAAACTCAAGTTTTATCAATAGTGTTGACATGGGAAATATTTTCCCTTAATGTATGAAGGCATGAATGAGATGAGGGTAAAGAAAAGGCTTCCATTTATCATTTTTCATTTGGTTTAGATTTTTGTTGTTGTTGAGTTGTGAACAGAGTAGTTTGATTTTTTTTTATTATTCTCTGTAGCTTTGGGAAGGTTTTTATCCCATAGTTTCTCATGAACTTTTAAAAATAGTACTTAACACTTGGTTAACAAAGTTGTTCATAATATAGTTCTTTTTTAATTCATTCAGGAATTTAATATTCCAACTCCAATCCCACTATTGTAACATTCCCTTCACCATTGTCCCAAGTGTCAAACTCACTATGAGTTATCATATCATTGAAGGTTTACTGAGTCATTTGTTGCTATTTGAGCCTGCTGTGTTATAATTTATTTTTGCTTGTTTATTGAGTTTTGTCAACTTCTTTGCTACTTCTTCCATCTAATTTTCTGTGCTCCAACTGCTCTATTAGCAGTGTGGAATTTGGAGGTGTAATCATACTCATTATGTGGCCTTGCTTCAAGTGTTCCAAGATCTGTAGAAGTCGAATATTTCTCAGTCTTCTCCCATCCCAAGGGCACCTCAGAGTGGTCAGCCCAAAGACTATTGTACTTATGGGTTTCATCAGTTTGGCTTGCTTCTCTTCCAAGATTAGTCACAGATCTATGAAGCTGGGCCATTATTTATGCAGTAGCTGCTGTGGGATGTATGTATATGTGGGGTGAGGTGGGTAGGTGGAAGCAGCCCAGCTTTCCACTGCAAAGACCCCAGAGTTTTCTGTTGGAAAGCAGATGTACCTGGGACTTGGTGTTTCTGCAGAGGTGAGTTGTGAAGCATTGAAGTTGGGCCATTGATTGGCAGTGGTGTGAGGTGTTAGCATGACTGTCAGAGCCCACCCTTATGGAGATTTTTGTGGTAAATGATGCTTTTGTAGTGTGTCTAATGAATGATAACATATCATATTTAGATGGAAATATCTGATGAAGAATAATGACACTATATTTAGGTGGCACCAGTTGTACATGTACCAGTTATGCAAAGGCCAAATTATTTTGCAATTAGTTGATTACATCTCAACTGAGAGCTATATATAAAAAAACATATATAAGAGAGCAGAAGTTATTTTTGTTGTAAGAAAAGATAAAAGTAGAGTGTGACAGAGGCTAATAGAAGAGCCAGAAAGAGGATGGTGATGTCCTAATTGTCTCAATTCACCAACACTTACCAGCAAGCCATGAGAAATCTTCCATATCACTTTTTACATAAGTCGTGAGTGCTGAGTCATCAAAGATGACTTCATTAGAGTCACAAAACACAAACCACATTGTAATACTTTTTAATAGAGGACTGAAAACAACATATATATATAGCATTTTTGAAATATTGTCCTTGTTTTATTTACATATATTATAATACATTATACATATAATTATAAATATTATACATAGAATATATATCACATTTTTGAAATATTGTTCTTGTTTTATTTTTTACAAACACACAATTAATATTAAGTACATTCAATACAAAATACTTTTAGCAGCCAATACCATGATATTATGCTTAGATGAACTGGGTACATAAGCAAAAAGTAGCATTCCCTAACAAACACCCATCAAATGATCTTACATGCAGTTCTGTCTTTTGTCCTTATAGAAGATAAAGGACTACCTGAAATATTTTGTCAACGTTGTATAGTGCAAACAGTTTTGTCAAGAAGCAAGAGTGTTTTCTTTCTAATTAATTATGCATAATTTGCAAGGGTATTTTTTTAAACTTAAAGCATTTTACAAATTATCTCTACTGAATCAATTTGCATGTTCTTTGACACTATTTTTTGGGGGGAGGGGGAGGTCACACCCGGCAGTGCTCAGGGGTCACTCCTGGCTCCATGCTCAGAAATTGCTCCTGGCAGGCACGGGGGACCATATGGGCACCGGGATTCGAACCGATGACCTTTTGCATGAAAGACAAATGCCCTACCTCCATGCTATCTCCCGGGCCCCGGCACTATTTTTAATAAGTAACTTTTCTTACTGGAAATTTGTTTTACTTTGCTTCAACCCTCTTGTGATGCTTGAGCAAAAAGAAGCAGAGTTCATTTAAAACACTCTCGTTTATGATGGATGTAACCACAAACTTTTTGTGATGTTAACCCACTTCTAGGAAGAGAATCTAAACTTTGGAATATTTTCTGCTTGCATAGAAGACTTACTAAAAAGACTGGGCTCATTTCAATTCAATATATTATAGGAAGGAAAAGATCAAGGAAGATTTGGTTTTAAAGCTGTCAAAATATGAGAATTTGATGGGAAGAAAGAAGGAAAACAGAGCAGTTGGAAATGAAAAGATAAAAGAATTGGACCCAGACATGTCTATGTAATTTCCCAGAAATGGAAACTATAGTGGCAATTTGGAAAGAGATATCAAAAAACAATATGTATTAAATGTGGAGTGTTTCTTGCAGCAATGAACTTGGAAGACTTTTACCACATATGGTATAATGGTCTTATGATTCATCTACATATGGCCATATAATAGTGACTGATAATGGCAGACACCAAGTTTTATAAGAAATAAATACTCAGAAGGAGCTTGAACAATAAGATTATGAGAAACTTCTAGGTTACGAGCAGAGTATTTTAAACTAGCTCAGCCTAATAATTTCACATAGGGATCAATCAACATGTGGAAGTTTCTATAATTCTGCAATGATTCTGTTGTATGGGTGTCAGTTTCCCTGTTTCTTGTTAATTGGAGAGTTGACTTGTCCATGATAGCTTAAGCACTTGTAATCAGTCTAAAGCACAAAACAAAATCTTTCTACTATACTCGTGACTTTCAAATGTGGCTACTTCTCAGAATCATCTGAAGAACTTTGTAAAAATACATATTCTTGGGCATCAGCCCAGGAAATTCTGATTCAGTGGTCTAGAATAAACTCTGAGTATTAAATTTTTTGTGTTCCTCCAGTGACTCCGATACGTGGTCAATTTGGGGAAACAATGAATAAAATTGCAACAGAGATGGCATGAGAATAGATGAAAATAAGAGGTCAGAAGAGAAGCAGGCAGAATACAGAGACTTCAATGCTTAGGGAAGGTTGGGGTGAGGGATTGCAAAATTATTCCCAACCACAATTAGTTCTGATTTAATGCTCTATTAGATTGGGAAAAAACCTGTTTAGCATCATCCAATTTTATTTCTAAGCAGGCCACATACTTCAAGATGACTATGAGTTTAGTGGTAGGAAATTGGGTTTTTAAAAGCTGCTATCATGACAAAATGCCAAAAGAAAAAAAAGGTGGTGGTGGTGGTGGTGGTGGTGGGAGGGCTTACTTCTGACTCTGAGTTTAGGCATCACTTCTGGCAAGATTCAGAAGACCAACATGATGCTGGAGATCAAGCCTAGTAAGCTAATGTAAAGTAAATGCCCTCCCCACTATTCTATATCTCAGGGCCCTTTGGTTTTATCATTTTAAAAGAGTATTGTCACACCCTCTTTTCTTAAGATAAATATGATGAAATACTTAGACCTCCATCAAAAACTAATACATGCAGAGACATTTAGAACTATAGTTATCTTGAAAATGTCCTTGTCTATTTGCTTGTTCCTGCTTCTGAAGAGAAGAAAATGAAATCTGTGGTAAAAATAATTCATCATTTTTAATCACCTAATATAAATGCTATCTCTTACTATCTTAAAAAGCCTTTGTCTTTTATGTCATATTTTACCAGGTCAAGACAACTAAAATAACTTTGACAAAGCTACAAGTTCTAGAGATTCAAAGGGAATAGTGTAGCATCAGCTTTCTAAGAAAACTTTATTTTTTTAGTACAATTTTATTTGGCAAGCAATAAAACTTATTTCATTGGAATTCCTTGGAATGATGTATCCTGGTAGGTTCTACCAAGTATGTTATTAAGGATGCATAAATGTCTAGGAATGATGCCCTGTAATACCAACAGCTTTTTCCTAGTGGCTGAGGCACATGCAATGTACAGGGTGGCTCTTGGACTTCATTACAAAATGAAGAACTGAGATTCTTTGGAGGGCCTGAATGTAGAGTTAGACTACATTTATTTTGTCAAAAATATTAACAGAATTTAATACTTAACCATTCTCAAGTGCAGAATTCCACAGCTGGATTAAGGAATATAGAAGGTAGAGATAAAGGAAATAATAATGATTACATTTTTCGTTTCTTCATTCAACAAATGTTTGTGAACATCTTTTATACACCATTGGAGTAGTTTGAGAGATATTGATCTTTTATACACCATTGGAGTAGTTTGAGAGATATTGATTCTTACCCCCAATAGAACTCTCAGGCACATGAAAGAAATGGGAAAATATGCAGCAAATATGCCCACTCTCTAAACATATTGGTAAGGGTTAAGAAGAAAGTGTTTCAGGACAGAGAAGGAAGGCTAGGAGCTGGTATAGGATTAAAGAAACTACTCTGGCAGTTGTTTTTGGTATCTGTGGAAATGAGGTGAGCAGTAGAGCAATAATAGCACATGAAAAAAATAATCTTGACCTGGGTAGGGGTGAAATGGGTGTGAGGAGGGAGGTAGGTAACAGTGAGGAGACAGGATGGACCCAAGTTGAATACTTGGAACTGCCACCACCAGCAACCAAGCTTTGGATGAATGCTCATTCCTAGTATCTGACATAGTTCCCAGCAGTGATGAAAGAGGACAAATGACTGAAGTGGAAATATTGAGGGACTTTAGAGCACTTTTGTTACAATTAACTCAGCCTTCTTTTATTTGTGCTTTATTATAATAGGGGCCACTCCCAGTGTTGCTTGAAATGGGCACTAGAACTATACCTAGAGGTACTTGGGGGAGATGGGGTGCTGGTGTTTGAATTCAGAGCCTTATTTATGCAAATCAGGTGCTCTACTATCCCAGCCACACCTCTTGCTCTCACTTTTATGGTTTTGGGGACACACTTGGTGACGCTCAGGGGTTACTCCTGTTTATGCACTCAGAAATTGCTCCTGGTTTGGGGGATTCTATGGGGCGCTAGGGATCAAACCAAGGTCTGTCCTGGATCAGCTGTGTGCAAGGCAAACACCCTACTGTTGCATTATTGCTCAGATCCCAGGCTCTACCTTTATTTTAGGTTAAATCATTACTGCTTGTTCAACAAAATGCACCCCATGAATCTCTTCATTATGTAGAGTTAGACCCATAAAGACTCAAGGATGAGAAACAGGCTGTCAGCTCTGAAAAAAACTTTATTGCACTGAAAAAAATTGTCAAGTTAGACATAGAATTCAGTGTGAATAAAATATGTCCAAAAATGCTAACGAGTCTGAAAAAAGGCCTTGAGAGATGGATAGGAATTCAATGGCAAGAGATAAAACACTTCAATAGAGAGCATAGGAACTTTTAGTGGGGGGGTGGCAGCAGGAGCAAAAAGGGTAGTGGGAGGGTGTTTGCACCCTGGGACCAGCCCTCAGTTTATGTGCATATCAGGCTGAGACCATAGGCATGTAACCAAAACCAGTTGTGAGAGCAGACACTGTTCAGCTTCTACTGTTTTTGTGCAATTGTCTGTATCAAGGCTCATTTCTGTACCCAGATTCTATTTATATCAAATATTCGCATCACAGACAATAGCTGTATCAAAATATTAAACATTCACTTTAGATTTCTCCACAATAGAGACAAAATTCCTTCTCCTATTTTGGCAGCACAGACATCTTATAGTATAACTGTTACTAAAACAGACACTTAGAGCCACAGAGATAAAATTTAGGTACCAATTAAAGGAAGTTCATGCTTGCGAAAGTCATTAATTTTTCTTATTTAAAAGGACTTATCTCTCCCCTCAGCTCTTCGACCACTCCTCCCTTTCCTCCCCTGCCCCTACCAGTTCTAGTCAAGAAAGATTAGAAACATAATAAGAGGGGATGGGCTTTTTGAAGTAGTGGCTCTATGAAGTGACTGAGAACTGAGGTTTGGGCAAAGTACATTCTGTGTGTGTGTGTGTGTGTGTGTGTG
>PVKC010002959.1:6196-16449 GCA_004027635.1 Crocidura indochinensis | reverse complement strand
GAAAAAAACGAACCATTCGGAATTTATGAGAACACGGTGGCTCAAGTCTATCAACTCCAGCTGGTAGCTAGAAGGTTTGGGGCGGCAAAGAAGCAAACTGTAAGTTTTTTTGGTCTGCAAACTTCTTTTATCTGCAATAGCACGTCCGACCGGGACAGTGGTGGGGTTTTGGAAGTCACCCCACGATCCCTGTTGAAACCCACTTCCCAGAACTAGGAAAGGCGCATTTCTTAACCTATATCTTAAAGATAATAATGCTGTTTCTTTCCTTACCTTGGTATTGAACTGCAGAATGCTCCTCCGGATCAATGTCCAGGAACTTAGAAGAATTGGTGATATTGGGACTTCAGTACTTCTGGAGGGAAAAAAAATGCAAATGGTTTAGCCAGAATCTTTCCTGCCTGATTCGTCACTATTATTATATCTGATGATGCGAATGGCTGGAACGATTCAATCTTAAGTCATTAATGAGCAATTTTATAAACGCCAATGTCTGAAGATCTTCAGTTACGTTTTGCAAAAGGTTACTTCGTTAACCTCAGGCTGTGTCAACAGCCTGATTGTGGGACTTCTGTTACACTTGCGAATGACAGCCTTATTGTTAATCGGTTAATATTTTATAAAGTGTAAATATTTTATTATGTTTTGAAGGGACTATTGATTCTAAATTATTAAACCCCAGAAAAGAGCGATTTAAATAAAGTCTACAATTAAATGTATGTCGTGGTTAGTTTGCTTGCAGATTCGGAACTCTTAAAATTCATTAATATTGTTGATGGTAGTTTTCTCCGGTCCATTTTTTTAACGATGATAAAATTATCATTTTGGGCAAATTTTTATAAAATTACATGTAACCGAAAAAATGGAATGCTACCAATTATTATTACCACAAATGACTCTTGAATGTTTATATATTTATACTTAGTAACACTTTTACAAATTTCTTTTGATTTAAAAATAAGATTTCTTTAGAAATGAGAATTCTAGAAAGTTTTGTGATAGGTGCCCAGTATGTTTTTCACCATGAGTTTTGTTCCTAATAAAGGCCTTTCCTGTTTCGAATTATATAAGTTTTTACCGCATTGTTTTTGTTTAAACCTAATTTCACCTAAAGTAGGCAATTATTTCCAAAATGTTTAAATCTGACCATAAGAAAATTTAAATAATGTTTTTACCTTTTGCGAGGATTTACTATACTTTTAAGTATGGCAAATAAATAGTGAGAATTCAAAAGTTTTGTTTGGTTTCGTTTTATATTGCTCAACGGTTCTGTTCCGATCATTTTAAAAACAAATCAGACTGGAGACAAGAATTGGTTTTAATTATGTATTTTCTGTAATGATCTGATTCAAAATGCATTTTTGTGTGCATTTTGTGGTGGTTTGCTTGGCGGAAGCTTCCTTATCCCTCAGCCTCCTGCTCCTTGACTTTTATTTGTGGGGCCTGAACTCGTCGGCCTCCCTGCTTCTTTCACCAACTATTTATTCCACCAACCGAGTTGTTTTTTTTTTTTCATTGTCATTTAGTGAAAGGTCGTCTGTCTTTTATAATCCCACTAAGATTGGTTAGTTTAAAAAAATTGAATCGAATCTTTCTTTGCCTGGCTTTCATGTTCATGTTTTTGACCCCCAATTTCCATGGTATACCTTTACTTTTTATCTCTTATCAGACCTTCCCCTTCCTTCCCCTTGGCCTGCACTTTTCCTTGCTACTATGCTTAGTTTTTGCCCCTGCACTAGGAAGACCTTGTGGTGTTAAGGTGCTTCTCCTTTCCTGAATGCAGATTGGTAAGGGGTGTGGGTCCTAGGCTGGACTACACCAGCAATGGATAGTTGAGTAGGGTGCTATAGAAGGCACCCCCAGGATCTTGACCGGGACTCTATGGGCCCAGCCACCCTTGCCTGAATTCCCTGGATTTGCAGTGTGGTCCTGAAATATAGGCCCTAGCTGGGGTAGAGCATGAGCTCCTGAAGAACTCTGGAAACACAAATGGGCCGTGTTTTCCCCTCTACTGTCATACAGGAACAGGAAACTGGGGTGGGAGCCGGTGATCACCGATTTCCAACCCTTGGGACTAGGGCACCTAGAAATCTCAAGGCCCTCCTCACTCTGGGCTCTGGAGCGTGAGCTTCTTCCCAGGCAGAGCCTGCAGCCACCCCAAAGTCAGCACACCCGGGAGAAGTGGCATCTTTGGGGTGAGAGAACTGCTCCGTGCTGGGACTTTCAGACCACAGGGGATGCGGGCCTCAGTGCCCCAATGGGAACAAGGGGAGATCCACTTGCTGGTGAGTTTGTGGGCACACTTGCTTAGGGGCCTCTGGGACTGAGCAGAACTCAGGGAGAAGAAAACACTTGTTCTGTTGTCCATTAAGTCTTCTAGCTGACTTCAGAGCCCCCCCGAAAGATCCAATCCGCTCCAGACAAAGATCTGCCACCCCAAGCTGTCCTTCCCGGGCTGGGGCTCAGCGAGGAGGGGATCTGTTGGGCCCTCCATGGTAACCGCCCCAGAGGTCCTGCACCACTAAAAATAAGCATTCCCCCACAGCTCCCCCTCCAGCAAGAGAGTGCAGCCCCATCAGAGAAAAGACCAAATGACAGGGATGGAGCAGCCACTGGGCCTAGCCAGGGTGAGCTGAACACCTGGGAGCTGGAGGTTTGGAAGTCTGGGGAACCCACCAACGCAGGGGTGCAGGGCAAAGGCGATCACCCAAGAAGATGGGCGCCGGACCGGGTTGTGGACGAGTCAAGAAGCACCTGGGGCCCCAGATAGGGGACTAGGTGGAAGGTGCTGCCAGGCAGAAGCCAGCAAAGTCCAGAGTTGGGGAATAATTTGAAAGCCAAAAGAAAGGCTTTGTGGATTGGGAAGACGCAGTATCCGGGGGTTCAGCTCCAGCGCCCAGGCTTTGGAGTCCTGCTCATACCCTTGTCAGAGCCTCATGCCCTTGTCAGAGCCGAGAACCCTGGCAGCTCAGCTGTGCCGCGGGAAGAACCGCCTGGCTTCTTGGGGATCTTTAGAACAGAAATTCGTTCTCAACGACCTCAAAAGGTCAACTGGCAAAAGGGCCAGAGAAAGCGAGGTGCTGCTCCCCGGTCCCCCTAGCGTGCGACTTGACATGCAGGGGTGGGAGCTGGGAGTGGCGTCCGACCCCTGAGAGGTCGGGCCCTGCCTGGTCTCCCTGCCTGCGAGGTGACAGCGAGCACAACTACGCGCGCGGCCTCGACTCCTGCTCCAGTTCTTGTCACCCCGGGTCAGGGTCACCCCCGGATCCCAACCCCGAGCCGAACCGTCCTCTCCACAGCGCCACCGCGTGGGCTCCGGTCGAAACCGGCAGCCTCGGTTCCTGTGGTCGTCGCACCCCCGGAGCCCACCCCTGCGTCGTCGCCTCAAGTGTTGGGGCTGGGTCCAAGCACCGCCAGGATTTGAGGATCCAGGGTGCTGGAAGATCATGCAACATCCAAAAGGCCTAAGAGGCCAACGGCGACGCCTGACGTTTGCTCCCCAACCCCCTATAAAGAAAATGACACCTGGAAAGTCACCTGGAAGGCCCAAGCCACTGCCCACTGACACCCCCCAAAAAACTCCAAGCAGGCCAGTCTGCTTCGTGAAATCCTGTGCCTCCGAGACGAGGCCAGTGCGCCCAGAAAACCGGGCCGGGCATCTCCTCCTCTGAGCTGCGAGAGCGCTGGGCCCGAGCTGGTCTTCAACCCTGCAGGGAGAGAACCAGGAATCCTACACCAGGACCCAATTTCCTGGGAATTTACTGGGACCAAGAGCAGAACGAGTAATAGGTCAAATTTGGGGGTTGGGGTAGCCTAACCAGGCCCCAGTGGTGGGGAAGCTAAATAAAACTCGCGCTAGACTGAGACCCGTCAGTTCTCCCGGTCCCACGAAGTCGCACGACCCCCTGCTGAGCCCATCCGAGAGTGACTTCCAAGGCGAGGGCTCGAATGGGCAGGCAGAGTTGGGAGGACTCAGATCTCCCCCTGCCCCCGAGGCCCAGCCCGGCTGAGTGAGGCTTTTTCACCTCGAGCTGCACCGGGACCCGAAGCCCCAACATCGGGGTTAGAGGAACCCCTGGGAAAGATTTGTGGGCAGGGGCGCATTTCTGGCTTTGGGCACGCGCGCCTTGGGGACCTGTGTCCTGGGAAGGGATAGTCACACAGAAAGGTGGAAATGGCACTCCAAACCCCGAGCGAGCCCTGGAAGCTTGAGTCTCAGCTCCCTGCAGGCCACCACCGTACCCGGGCTGCCCGCACCAGGAGAGCGTTCTGCAGCTCCAGAGATTAATCTGCACCGCCCTACCTAAGAGTCCAGGCTCTCGAGGGGCGTGGGGGCGCCTGGTCTGCCCCCCCCCCCCCGAGTCCCCATCACAGATTCTGACCTGATCCCGCCTCAACTCGAATCCCTCACGGGCCACGCGGAGCTAATTCCTAGAGAGGCCGGCTGGCCTCGACGCCCGTTCCGAGTGGCTCACCTTAGCTGGCTGGACCTGCCTTTGCTCCAGGTGCCCAGGACCGAGCCAGACTGCCGACTCCTTCTGCTCGCCTCGGGGAGCCCACAGCGGGTGCCTTCGGGCGTTGCTCGTCCAGCCTAGGCTGATTTAAATAACTAATAAGCTCAGAGAAATTTTTACGAGGGAACTTTTCCGTTTAGTATCAATAAAGTCTAGTAATTGGGTTTGTTGGTTACCTAAGTGAGCGCAGCGCTCTCTCTCTGTTCTCTCTCTCTCTCTCTCTCTCTCTCTCTCTCTCTCTCTCTCTCTCACACACACACAGACACTTCTTTTTTTCTCATACACTCTCTCAGACACACTCTCATACACACATTCTCTCTCACCCTCTCTGCTTATTCAGTAGCAGCGTTTTTTAAAAGAGGGCAATAGTATGAGTGCTTGTGTGTGTGCATGAGAGGGAGTGTATGTGTGAGCGAGTGAAAGAAGTTATTTGTCTCCAACGTCCTTCACCTGAAGAACAATTCTCATAGTCCCTGTGTGGCTGGAGAGTTTTCAGAGATGAACTGTGCTTCGATGTCTCAGGGAAGTGTGAACAGTTCAAGTCCCACAATAGAAGGGTAATGCAAGAGAAGGGGAGTTTTGTAGAGAGTCCCCGTTGGGTCTGATAATTTCCTCGCAGGGCTTCCCTGGTCGTTTTCATTAGAATTGACTTTTGCGACATTTTTCCCTTTGACTCTTCAGTTGAAACGATACCTGCTAGTTTTCATAAAGACATTTTTAAGGTTAACATATGCTTGTTTTTCTGGCTTTCCAATCTCCTTTAAAGCACGTTCTGAGTCGTAGGGAATTTTTTCCACCTCAGAACTATGTTTCAGTTAAAGGATAGCAAAGACCTTTCATGTCTAATAACTGCACACAACCCAGTTCGTTAGTGTTTGGAGAGTTGCTGGCGCCTGTCGCAAAAATCTCCAAACCCTAAAGGGAATCCAGGCAGATTTCTGCTCAACCACAGCGATATTCATTTCTAAACTTTCTGTTGAATTGAAGAAAATACACGCATGGCACACACCTTTTCAAGGGTTTTCTATAAAAGGCTTATGAGAAAATTGGTTTAAATTGCCTACCAGACACAACATAACGAGTGCCCGCTGAAGTCATCCTAAGAAAACCGTATTTCTGAATCGGATTATTGTTGGCGGCAGATACTAAGCGGTCAATGAAAAACCAAGACTCAAGGTCGCCAAGCAAAAAACTGGGGGAAGGGTGGCTGCGCCCAAACGTCCCAGGTATACACCCAAATCTCTGCACAACTGCTTTGGAACTTCTGTGCTCCAGGAAACGTTGCTTTGGTCCTTAACTTCCCTTAGCTCACCAAGTCTGAGTATATAGGGCCGAAGTTGGCTATGGATTTTCTTCTGTCAGGCAACCGAGGGAGCCTGGGAGATCATGATTGGACACGACCTGGCCCTTTGTATGTCCAGGCAGACTCCATGCTTGGCCCACACCACCGCTGTTTGACCGACAACTCTGAGTCCTGCACACTCACTCCCGTGCACCTGACCTTCTTGGCCCTGTGCACCACGACAGTTGACTCCAGCCAATCACCCTTAGTTGTGCTGCTCTGAGCGCTAAGGAAGAAGGTGGGGTTATATTCCCAGGTTCCCCGCACCAGGCTCCTTCTCACCTACTCCTGGCCAGTCCGTTGTCCCTACACCCTCCCCTGTCATGCCTTCTCCAAGGTCCTGGCCGCTTGGCTGCTGAGGGCTTGGAGCTTTACGGCCCAAGTTCCTAGAAGGAGACAGTTCCCAAGCCTTCAAGGTCCCGTATGGAGGAAGTGAATTCAGCGGGCAGGTAAGGAAGAAAAGTAGAAGGAAATGCAGGGCTGAGTAGGAAAAGCTGGAGCCCAGCATCCACATCCCAGCCTCCTCCAAACCAGGGCCCCTTCTTTCCCTGAAGCTGCCGCCCTGGAGTATTTACTTCTCCCAGGACTCAAAGGATTCTGTGAACCCCATTTCCCCATTGCCTCAAGTTCTCCCGTGTTGGGATTTAACTCAGGTTCTTTTCCGAGGGCAGGAGACACCCTTTTCGTTCTTTTTCTGTTTTTGCCTTATTCGCATATACATTTTCTACTTTTTTTTTTTTTAAGAATATCCCCCAAATATGGCTTTTGCCAAACTCGGAGCAATCTCCCTCAGTTCTCCATGCAAGAGAAGTGATTTTTCTGTTTATAACAAGTTTCATTAAGAGAGTTCTGTGCCATGAATTCTTTAGGACCCAATCAATGCATTTTGATTTGGAAAGTAAAATAGAATCATATCTCCCTTTCCCTGTGCCCCAGTTCAGCTGCCCAGCTGAGCGTCTGAGCAAGCAGACGCTGCGCTCTACACCAGCGTCCCTCGTATTCCCTGAGTGAGTTGGGGCAGGGTTTGACCGCCCTGCTGGCCCATAGCATCTAGGGGTCCAGTAGGAGTGTCCCCACACAAGGGCATCGAGAAAGCAGGGCCAGGCAGTCCCGGGGGGGGGACTTTCCTAAGATGTCAGGCAGCCCCCTGGATCCCCTCCAAAATCTGGCAGCTTCAGTCGTGGGGTGACTAGAGACCTCAGTCCCCCACCCTCATCCCACTCTGCCTCCAGCAGTGCCTCCTCCCAAGCCCTCTAGTCGGAGTTGCTGGGCGGCAGGCGACGCGTTTTTCTAATTTGTCATCGTTGGAGATGTCAGACAACTGTGGTGTGAAATGTTAAGGACTTTCAGGGATGTGCTGAGTTGCGGCACCCGCCAAGGGAGGGTGGGGTGAAGGCTGTGGGTCCGGGAGGTGTGATCAAAGCGCCACCCACCCCTTTGCTCCCGTGGTGGGCTGACCCGACCTTCTAGGCACTAGGCGCTGGCCCCATCCCTCCCAGCGCGCGACTCCAGCAGCAGTTTTCTCACCGGAACTGGCAGCAGAAAAGAAAGAAGGCGGGGGTGGGGGAGGGTGTCGAGCTCTTCCTCCCCGTCGCCAACGGTTCTAGAACCCGGGACTCCAAGGCTCAGCAGGGACCTACGCTGACATACTAGGGGAGCTCCCTGCCTGCTATCCTGACACCCCAGCTCCTCCTCCTGTGCTAGACCTACCTTTGTCAGTTGCTGGCAAGGCCAGCGGCCAGGTCGGGCTCCTCGTTGTGCCCCTGACCTGGGACGTGGCTGCCTCTCTACTAAGTTCACACCAGCTGCCATGGAAGTCCTGTTTTCACAGACTGGAATCCAGCCAAGGGAACCCTTGGCTGCTTCTCGAGTGTTCTTTATCTTTGAAGGACCTGGGGGCTTCTGAGAAGGTCTAAGTCTGGGAGGATTGGGAGGCTTGAGTTAGGGGGAATGCCTCAGGAGAGCTTCTGTCCTGTAGCTGCCCCCCTTTTCCGGTCAGTATGCAATTGTGCTACCGTCCCCTCCACCCCCACTGGGATGAGAAATCAGAGCTGGAGCGATTGGTGCCCAGCATCCTGGCCCTTTAGTTACTTTTGTCGCAAACTAATCCTGGCTCTAGAACGGAATGCCAGTGGAGCCCCAAGTGACTTCTGAGTCAACCCTCCCCTATGGGTCAGAAGGCTGTGAGTGCCAAACCGCAGGGCATCCACCAAGTCCCCGGGCCCTTAGCTGGTCTGTGGGTACAGCCCAAGGTGTGTGTGTGTGCTCCTGTTGGGAGCGATGCGGTGGGGGCTGAGCAGCTGCCACATATTCCGCTCTGGGCTCCACCACTACGGACGGAAGGGATGGACAGACGCATCGCATTCGGTGCAACCATGAGGAACCCGCAGTCTCTCCCATGCAAGGGTGGTGGTGGGCAGCTGTGGCGAGTACCCCTCCGTTTTTTCTTCCTCCTCCAAGCAGGCTCCAGGGCCCAGGACCCCCGCCTCAACGCCCCCTCCACTGGGGCCCGGCAATCTCTGCACTTTGTCATCACGCCCGAGTATTTGACATTCGCAATTATCTGCAAATACCCTGATCGCTTTGTATATGAAACACTTTTTTTCCTGCCTTAAGATTGGAATCTGGTAAGTCTCAGACAAGTGGTTGCGGGGGAGGTGGCCCTGGGGAACGAGGGGATCCGCGCACACCCTCGAAACCCACTCCAAGAGGTGAGAAGGGCCACGTCCACGGTCCACATCCCCCACCACCTCCCAGGGCCTGTCTTTAAGCCCAGAGGAAGGGAAAGGCCCAAACCTTGAACCTCTTTTGCAAAGAGTGCACCCTAATCCTTTGACCTGGAGGCAGCCACCAGAGCCCAGAGCCCAACATGGACGAGTCCCCGAGGTTAATCATCTTGAGAACCGGAAAAGGCGCTCACTGTCCGCCTCATCGCCCTCTGCTCAGAACCCTTCCGAGAGCCGCTTTTGGGTCCTTCCTTCCCTCTACCTATCCCCGCCACCGCCTGTTGGAAGCAAATGGCATCCTAACCCAGAAGAAGCAGAAGCCATTGAACCATTCTCTGTCTCCAAACCACCCCAAATCCAGCTGAAATGTGCCAGGGCCTGGGGACCCCTCAGCTTCGTGATACCTGGCTAGCTCAGTCTAGAAGAGAAAGACCTAAAGGGAAGAGAAGAGAAAAAGTGCAGGCAGTGACCTGGGAGGGTGAGGATAAGGAGCAACTTGAGCTGTGTGACTTCTACCTTTACAACCTGACAGTACCAAACCAAGAAATATAGTGCCAGGGCGCCAGCCAAGTACAGCAGGTAGGATGGGCTCTTGCTTTGCACAAAGCTGAAGGGTGTTTGATGTCCCGAATCCCTTGTGTCCCCTGAGCCCTGCCAGGAGTAAGCCCTGAAAATCTCCTAGTGGGACCTAACCACAAGCAGTGGTGAGATGGTGCCCAGGAACCCAAGGGCAGCCCTGGGAACTAGAGTGGTGCAGCCTACCTGGGCACCCTGTCTGCCAAGCCCAACCCAGTACCTTGGCATGGATCAGTACCTTCAGAAAGTAATTACAAAACCCTCTCTAAGAAGCTTCCTGAGCAGTCATGAGCTTGATGATTTTGCTTTGAACTCTGGGCTTAGCAGCTTTCACACATAGTTCCTCCCATTTTCATAGAAAATGGGAGAAATATGGAGACAGAAAGTTTGGGAGGAGGTGAGACATATCTTTGATAAATGCTAATAAAAGTTGCTCTGTGTGTGTGTGTGTGTGTGTGTGTGTGTTTCTTTGACCAAATCTGTCTATGCAACAGCATTTGCCAAATCTCAAAGGACAAATTTGGGCTGCAAAGGAATCCTGTCTTCAACCCCCTCCCCAGACACTCCCTGAGTCCAGGCCTGGCCAGCAGTCTGGGATTAGAGAATTGAGCTCAGCTCTCCAACTCCAGCTGAGTCCTGGCTGGCAAGGAGATTCAGGCAGCAGTGGGCATCTCCAATGCCAAGGTGCCATTGATCCTAGAAGTCTCACATGGGAACAGCAACCAGGTGACTTGCCCCCCTAATGGGTCATTGTACCTGCCCAGATTTCTGGCCTTGGATCTCCCCCACCTTCATCCCACCCACCACACCCCCAGCCGCCAAATTGTAGAGTCCGGAGACTGGACAGCTGTGAGCCCCTCTGGGACCTTAAAGGCCAAGGTAGGATGCCCAGGCACCTATAGGCTCTGTAGAGGGGGTGTTCTATTAGGTCAGAGAGTACAACTTCAGGGAGCAAACGACCGACCCGGGAATACCCGCTGTGTCCTCTCTGGAAGGCCTTGCTTGGTTCTTTGAGGAAGTATCTCGGTAGGGGCTGATGCTTGCTGACCCAGTCTGGCCTCTCTCTTGCTGTTCCTTGTTATTTAGGAGCAGATG
>PVKC010002958.1:0-24499 GCA_004027635.1 Crocidura indochinensis | reverse complement strand
TTTTATACTTACATTTTAATAACAAACACTCCACCAAGGTTCCCTCTAACAATGCTGAGATGTTTTATTTATTTATTTATTTATTTATTATTTAGTTTTGGACCACACCAGTGATGTTCAGAAGATATTCCTGGCTCTGTACCAGAAATCATTTCTGGCAAGCTTAGAAGTCCATATGAGATGCTGGGGATCAAACCCTGGTTTGCTGCATATAAAGCAAACACCCTACTCGCTCTGCTATTGCCCCAGCCCAAGATCTATTTTTAAACCTTATTATTAAATAAACTTAATAGTAAATGGTAATTTACAAAGCTATTTGTAATTGAGTTTTAGGCACACAATGTAATAGCACCGATCCTACCATCCTATCAGTTTCCCTCCATCATCCTCCAGGTTTTTTAAAACAAACTAAAGCAAAAGAAGCATATTTTACTTCTCAAAGATCTTTCTGAATTGTATTGAGCATTTCTCTAGATCCTTCCCCTGTGCTGTTTGACCCTCTCCTTCCCCCAATGGCTTCACAGCTAGGTGAGATGAAGATAACCAGACCTAGATACCAAGAGGCCATTTCAAGTCTTCCATGAAGAGTTACACTTGAGCATGTAGAATTTTCCATCACACACTCCAGGCACAGGGTACAGGGTAAAGAAAAGAAACTAGCCCATATGATATCCAGTCCTAGGGATATACCCTAGGAGCACAACAATGCAAAACAAAAATTCCTTCCTAACACCTATCTTCATTGCAGCGCTATTTACAATAGCCAGAATCTGGAAACAACCAAGATGCACTTCAACAGATGAATGGCTAAAGAAACTGCTACATATACACAATGGAATATTATGTAGACATCAGGAGAGATGAAGTCATGAAATTTTCCTATACATGGATGGACATGGAAACTATTATGCTGAGTGAAATAAGTCAGAGGGAAAGAGATAGACACAGAATAGTCTCACTCATCTATGAGTTTTAATAAATATAAAAGACATTGTTGTGATAATGCCCAGAGACAATAGAGAGCCATAAGGGAATGTTGCACTGGTTAAAGGGGGTATTCTTTTTTATGACTGGAACCCAACTACAAACATGTTTGTAATCATGGTGCTTAAATAAAGTTATATATAAAAAGACACTTTGTTCCTGCTGAAAGCTCTATTCTTTGGGTTGACATCTTCCAGACAGTCTTGGGGTATTTTCAAAGGAGAGAGAGAGAGAGAGAGAGAGAGAGAGAGAGAGAGAGAGAGAGAGAGAGAGACTAGGAGATTGTGTCCCAGCTCTTCTGGTGATATTCATCTGAGTTTAGGGAAGGAAATGGTTCAACCTTGAGAGACACAGTTTTCCTTAGCCTGTGTCTAGCATTCCATGGTGTTGTTAGTGTGGTCATCCTTTTTGGGTCTGTTCTTTTCACTCTATTTAAAGTACTAGAAACCCTAGAAGGGGACAGAAAACAAGGAAGTGTGTTCTGAGAGCAGCAATGCTACATTGCTCCCATCAAGTATCTGGAAGACCTCATATAAAAGCTAAGGATAATGCCTGAAGCCTCAAAGGAACCAACTTTTTAGCCTTCAGTAAAAGCATAACATTGCAGGCAAGACTGCCAAGATATCTCTTCCTTCCCCTTGTATCTCTGTTCCTAGGGATTTCTTAAAAAGTGTGTGGACTAAGCCAAGATATTTTATTAGGCTATTTCTGTGTTTGGAGTCTGGTTGCCTCTGACTTGACACAGAGGTATTAGAAAGCTGAGAGGTGGGAGGCCCAGGAAGAGAAGGGCAGAAGAGAAATACCCAAAACTGCTCCTTTCCATTCAATCCTTGGATTCAGCATTGAGTCTTATGAGCTTGGCTTAGTTATTTACATCAGTTTGGAACCATAAAATTTCAATGACCTTCCAGACTGCGTGCACTCCCACAAACCAAACACAAATGGATTGCTGGTTAGCCTGTCTCTGCTGTAACTCAGGGACAGACACCACCAGCACAGTGCAGGGCCTTGTCTCAATCCTGTTTGGGAAGAGGGGATTGGGTTATTAGAAACCAAAGCTGTACCAGGACATGGTAGCAATTCTATTCCCCTTCCTTTTTTACAAAACAGTCATTTGTTTTTATTGCTTCTGCAGGTCTTTTTCAGTTCTGGGAGGAGATGGATCTGGATCAGAGCCACCAAACTGGATTGACAGGAAACTTCTGTTCACAGGAGATGTCAAAACACTGGGTCAAGGAACCATTTTGATTCAATAGAATGAGAAGCTCCTGTCATGTACAATTCAGTTGCCCAGAGATTTTTTGCTCCAGGGATATGAAAATGACTTCAAAAATAGTATCTCCATGTCTTACTTAGATATTTTGAACACAATATATAATTTAATCCTTAAAACAATACTCTGAAATAAAAACTAGTATTCACATTTCTCTTGCAAAAGTGCATTTAGAGAGGTTTCATGATGGCATCAGGGAATGTTAATATTTTGCACTGGACTTTGTTCACAGTTCACAGCAACTCAGACTACCTTCTATTGCTTCTTTTCTCAGCCTGACATGTTTTCAAGCACAGGACTGTTTAAAGGCACCCCCATGCCTGCCAGGAGCAATTTCTGAGCATGGAGCCAGGAGTAACCCCTGAGCACTGCCGGGTGTGACCCAAAAACCAAAAAAAAAAAATAATAATAATAGAGGCACCACTGCTTAGCAAACATTTGGAAGTGGGTTTAGGGGCCAGGAACGACCCAGACCACCTTAAAAACAGTCTCATGTGCACTATTAAAAACTCATGATAGGACACACATCCTGCTTGACCATACAGAGGAAGGACAACATACTCAAGTAAGCAAACAGATTTTTACAACCCATCGAAGGTGATTCATGCTGGAATGACAATCACAGAGGACTTAGAGACTCACACATGCAGGTTGTGGGGAAGGCTGGGGCCAGTATTTCACTGAGGCCTTTCAGGACCCATTTCTCAGAGCAAACAGTTCTTCTGCTGCAGCTGGAAATGGGGAGAGTGAACAGTGCTGTCCCCAATAGGGTAGGGGGATGTGATCTGATGAAGACAGTTCACTACTTGCGAGGACATTGATCCCACTAGGGCAGGGATCAAAATCGCCAACCAGAATCACATAGGGAGTGGCTTGTTGCAAGTGAGGGCAAAGGTGATATTTTCCAAGGCCATATAATTAGCTTGTTAGTGATATCTTAAATCCCCCCTGTCAGCCTTTTGCTCTTGTCTTCATGGTCACTGTCCCTTTGAAATCCTCCCTCAAATATTTTTTTAGGAAGGGTGCCATACTGATCAGACACATGTTAAATCATTGAGCTAAGATTTGACTAAAGTTTTCAGAGTTGTCAATGGACAAGAGATTAGGGGCTTACAACTAAGTCAGGGAATGTGAAAACAAGGAAAAGTTGTATAAGATCTCACCCATGGCCTCAAAGATCCTGGACTTCATTGACGAGGCAAGAACTGCTCAGGTAAAAGAGTTATTTTCAATAATAACTTGAAAAAGGCTGCAGGAAATTTCCAAGGAACATTATGTAAAAATGAAATTTCAAGGAAGCAAGAGGGTTAGCTTAAGAATTAATTAATTTAAAAACAAAAGAAGAAAAAAAAAACAAAAAAAAAAAAGAATTAATTAATTTAGGTTCAGAGGATTAGCCATGTGTGTGTATATGCTGTTCCTGTTTTGATTCCCCATACTGCATATGGTTTCCCAATTACCTCCAGGAGTGATCCCTAAGCCTAGCTGAAGAAGGCCTCTCCTTCATACTCCCAAAGAATTTTATTCAGGAATGTTTGTTTTAGGGCCACAACTGGCACGTCTGCCACAATAAAAGCCTGTGTTCCAGCACTTTGAATCACATCCTCAAGATGAATTATTTTTAATTTATTTGAATCCCCATATATTTACAAAATTGTTCATGATTGAGTTTCTGTCATGCAATGTCCAATACCCACCCCTTCACCAGTGCACATTTTCTACTACCAATGCCCTCAGTTTTCTTCCTTCTCTCCCCCTTTCCTCTCCCTGACTACCTCTATGGCAGATGTCCTCCTTCTCCTCCTCCTCTTCTCCTTCTCCTTCTCCTTCTTCTTCCCCTCCTCCTCCTCCTTCTTCTTCCTCTTCTTCCTCTTCTTCTTCTCCTCCTTCTTCTTCTTCTTCTTCTTCTTCTTCTTCTTCTTCTTCTTCTTCTTCTTCTTCTTCTTCTTCTTCTTCTTCTTCTTCTTCTATCTTCTTCCTCCTTCCATCTTCTTTCTCCCTTGTCTTCTTCTTCCTCCTTCTTCCTTTTCCTCCTCCCCTTCTCTTCCTCCTCCTCCCTTCTTCTCCTTCTCCTCTTTTTCTGCATCATCATCATCATTATCTTCTTCTTCGCCGTCATCTTCTTTTACTGTTCCTCCTCCTCTACCTCCTTCTTTCTTCCTCCTCTCCTCCTCTTCCTTCCTCTCTTTCTTTTTTTCTTTCTTTTTTTTTGTGGTTTTTGGGTCACACCCGGCAGTGCTCATGGGTTATTCCTGGCACCATGCTCAGAAATTGCTCCTGGCAGGCACGGGATTCGAACCGATGACCTTCTGCATGAAAGGCAAATGCCTTACCTCCATGCTATCTCTCCGGCCTCCTTCCTCTTTTTCTTATTCTTCCTCTTTTCTTCTTCACTTCTCCTCCTCCTTTTTTCATCTTCTTTTTTGTCTTCATCTTCTTCTTTGTTTTCATCTTTGTCTTCTTCCCTCTCCTCCTCCTCTCTTTTGTGCACACATGCTTTAATCTTCCTTTTTTTCTCTTTGGTTTACAATATGGTTACTAAGGGCTATTATGCATACCACTTTACCTAGAGTACCATTCCCAGCTCTCATTGTCATAGTGGTCCCTTCTCTGCCCTAACTGTACCTTCCTGTTCTTTGTGTCAAGCAACCTACCAGGTCCTTCGGGTTCTCACTTCTATTGTCTTTGGGTATTATTACCATACTATTTTTTTATATTTCACAATAGTGCAATCATTTTATATTTATCCCTTTCCCTTTGACTCATTTCACTCAGGATAATAGTCTCCATATCCACCCATGTGTTAGCCAATTTCATGACTTCATTATATCTAACAGCTTTGTAGTATTCCATTGAGTAGATGTATCACTACTGCTATATCCTTTCAACCTTTCTAGGGCACTTAGGCTGTTTTCAGATTCTGGCTATTGTGAATAGTGCTGCAATGAACACAGGAGTGCAGATATCTTTTCTTCATTTTCTGTTTTTGGGTAAGAACATGAATCTCCAATGTGTGTGGGTTCTCTTGGCTCTGTTCAGGGGTCACATTTGGTGGAATTCCCAGAACTGTATGTGGTGCCTGAGATGAAATGCAGGTAGCAAGACAAGCATCTTACCAACTATACTATCCCTCTGGACCCTGACTTTTAAAAATTAAATCTAGAAAGGTGGTTAGGCAAAATTCCACTGAAAGAACAAAATATAGTATGAACATAATTTGGGTATGAAGAGAAAGCTACATTTCTAAAGAAATGATAGAGGGTATGCCTGATAGCTATGATAGGGCTATTTATAAAAAGCTTCAAACATTGTCCCTCAAAGATACAAAAGTTGGGATAAAAAAGAAATTTTAAGAAATTATAGCCACAGGGGCCAGAGAGATAGCACAACAGTAGGGCATTTGCCTTGCATGCATCCTATCCAGGACAGATGGTGGTTTAATTCCCGATATCCCATATGGTCCCCCAAGCATGCCAGGAGTGACTTCTGAGCACAGAATGAGGAGTTACCCCTGAGTGTCGCTGAGTGTGCCCCTCCTCAAAAAAAGAAATTATAGCCACAATAGCTTCCATGACTCTCCCTTTCAACTTTTGAGATATTTAAAACTGACTTCACTTTTTCTACATCTCCCACATATTTATTCTATGAGGTATTAAAAAAGTTATTAAAATAATATTATTTATTATTAAATAGAAGAGTTATTTAAAAAAAGAAAAGATGAAACTCACCACAAAGAATGATGGATGCAGTCACAGAAATAATTACATTGAGAACCATCATAACATAATGTGACTGAATGAGGGACTGAATGAGGGAAGAAAGCCTGTCTAGAGTACAGGCTGGTGTGGGGTGGGGAGGAGAGACACTTGGGACATTGGTGATGGGAATGTTGCACTGGTTAAGGGTTCTTTTTTATATATATAACATGCTAAACAATAATTAAAAAGGAAAAAATAAAAGAAGAAAAGAATAAAAAAGAAAAGAAATATGCGAGCTGCAATAAAAAGTAAAAAGAAATAAAAAATATATATTTTAAAGGGCCTATCTATAACTCACTCCATAAATTCTGAGGAAAAGATGGATTACAGTAAAAATGATTTGGGGGCATTCTCATGGCAACAGCATGTAGAAATGCTCTGAGAAGAAAAACAAGAGTCAGGAAGACAAGAAAGTCAATGCTAAGGGGCCCTGCGGATCAGAGCAGTGACCACAGGAAAGACTGCATCTGAGAGACTCCCAGGAAATGTGACCACCAGATGAACAGCACAAACAGTTTCTGCAACCCATTGACGACCTGGCCATAGTCAGAGTCACTAGTGTCCTGGCTTGCTTGCTTGGACTTTCGCAGGCCATCACTCTGACCTGTACTAAGCCATTCTGTGATTAAGACACAAAATAGGCGGGGTGTGGGGGTGGTGGGAAGTTCTGGAAATGACAACCTGCTTGAGAAAATCGTTGTTTTCCAATAATCTTTCCTGAGTCCCTTGGGCCTCCCGCCTGAAGGCTTCTTCAGTAGAAGCAGGTGGACGACCCTGTAGGCTCAGGCAGGCCCTGGGCAGGCATGTCCATCAACAGAGGCAGTGCCTTCCCCAAATGGTCTTTGCGTCCCCGACTTTCACCATGTAGCACCACTCTCCCTCCCTTGTTTGCTCTTTCCTTCCCATCAAGCCATTCTCAGTTTCTTCGTGGTCCTCCCACTCAGTTCTCCATCTGTTTTCTATTAGTAATCCCTTATCACACTCTCTGGAACCACTAGCAACCTCCTTGCCTCTAAATTACTTTTGAATCCCAAGCCAAGAACCATATTGCCTCGACAGAAGATACTATTCTCGGTAATGATATATATTTTTCTTTCTGTGAAGAGTGGGTTAGACACATCATCAGAAATATCAGCACTGTTATTAGCAGCAACTGTCATGGCTGCAACAGTCAGTAATGAGCTTGTGACAAACTTCAGGTTTCATCTATTCCTGTTCTTTGTCTGGTCATAGAACAGCCCTCAAGCTTACACTTCACAGCAATCCTTGCAGCTAGTGTGACCATGTAACCAATAAAGTGAGAAAAGTGATGGTGCTGTTCTTGTCCTTCTTTCCTCCCTCCCTTTTTCCCTCCCTCCTTTTCTTCCCTCCTTCCTTCCTTCCTTCCTTCCTTCCTTCCTTCCTTCCTTCCTTCCTTCCTTCCCTCTTCTCTCACTCACTTTCTTGCTTTCCTTCACTCTTTCTTATTTTACTATTATTATTGTTAATCATGAAGCTTAGGATCTCACATATTCAAGAAATTATTCCAGGTCTCTTAAAAACAGAGATCATACATAAACCTTCTGGTCTCATAAAGCTGCTTATCTGCTTCAGAGAATATGAGAACTAGAATCACCATGATGAGCTCGATATGAGAATCAAACGTTGAGCATAGCCTAACCCTCTTGAACTGTGACACAAAGCAAAGCAAGTTCTTAGCCTGCTTTTAGGAGTCTTTTTTGTTATACTTATTGGTCTGTAGCTAAAATATTTAATTAGTTTGTAGGCATAGGAAACCTATGACATCAAAGAAGTTTCATAATAAATTCATACAATATTTATACTATTTTCACATGTAACAGCTTGGTTAAATTAATAAATAAGAACTACATTGATAAGAAAAACATATGAGAAGGATGATCGAAGCTACTAAGAATAAATAATGAATCCTAACCTGGATGCCAAAAAAGGCAGAATTCTACTAATATTATTCACTATTTATTGGAATGTTTTAATGAACATGAACTATGTAATACATACTTATATATTTTAAGTATCACTGACATAGATGATTTTTTTCTTGTTGAATATATGAGGAGTTTCTGAACAGAAAAGTCCAAAATTATACAATTAATAGTTGTCAGAATCAAGTTAAATCAGATCAGATTTATAGCACATATTTCTGACCATTATTTCAACACTTGTCTGTCTCTAGATTTTAGCATAGGTCACAACTAGTTATAAGACCTTTTGCAAGAGGCTGGAGAGATAGCACAGCAGTGTTTGCCTTGCAAGCAGCCGATCTAGGACCTAAGATGGTTGGTCCGAATCCTGACGTCCCATATGGTCTCCCATGCCTGCCAGGAGCTATTTCTGAGCAGATAGCCAGGAGTAAATCCTGAGCGCCTCCGGGTGTGCCCCCCCCCCAAAAAAAAGACCTTTAGCAAAATATTTCCCATATTTTTGTTGCTATTTAATGTGTTTGTTTTGCTTTTTTGGTTTTGGGCCACACCCAGCAATGCTCATGGGGTTACTCCTGACTCTGCACTCAGAAATTACCCCTGAAAAACTTGGGGTGCTATATGCAGTGCCAGGAATGAAACCTGGTTGGCTTCATGGAAGGCAAATATACTACCTACTGCACTATCACTCCAGCACTGAAATTTTCCATTTTTGACTCTCATTTTCTTTATTTATATATTGGAAGCGCTGAATAGAACCATTGCTTGAGTTCCTTTTAATTCCATCACTCTGTTGAATCACTTTCATACTGAATCTAACTGCAGAATGAATTTCTGGGATCTGTATAAAGATTGAGTATATTTTCCAATAGGAGGAATCATGCTGATATCAAAACATGTCACAAAGGTGTGTTCAACACTAGTGAAATGATCTCTGGCATTGACCTAGACATCATTGCTGCTATTTCCCTCACATTCTGGTGCCTCACATTTCTTCTGTGTTGTGGGAAATCATCTCTGATCTAATTGCTTAAACCCAAGCACAGCAGAGCCTGATAACCTATTCCAGACCCTCTAACAAGTCCATCATGCCATACCCGCTAGAAAAATCCTGGCCCTACTTTTATCCTTGTCTGTCTCTTCTTCCTCTTCTTCCTCCTCCTCCTTTTCATTCTACTTATAGGAAAACTCATATACATTGTTGTTTATTTTTTTTAAAAAAATTGATTGATTGATTGATTAGTTTTGGGGCCGCATCCAGTGGTGTTCAGGGGTTACTCCTGGTTCTGCACTTAGAAATCGCCCATGGCAGGCTGGGAAACCATATGGGATGCTGGGAATCGAACCAGGTCCCTCCTGGGTCGGTCACACTGTGCTACCTCTCTTGCCCCAATTTATTGGTTTTTGAGGTTTGCTTCTTTTCTAGTGGTTCCTCTCTACAAATTAGTTTCACCGATGTCCCACCCTGAAACAGTAGATTATTGGCACCCTCTACTGGGCTCGGCCTGCAGCTCAGAATATCTTTGTGGAGGAAATGCCTAGAACTGTCAGAGTGTTAATAGGAAGGAGGCTTAAGATAAAGAGGTGTTGGGCTGAATTCTGCATCACTCCTCTATCCCTGAGAAAGAACATTTCTCTGCTAAAATCTAAGCCTACATACCTCACAGTCATCTCACAAGTCTTTTAGGGGACATTTACTTAGAGGACATTCAGGGCCCCTACATTTCTTTCCAAATCTTTAAGGGGATTGCTTGATAATCCAGGAAGCGAAGGACTCATTCACCTTTTGGCCAAGTTTGGTGCCTCCAGACACCAATAAAAATTACCCAAAGACCCCTTGTCAAAGTTTCCATGTTTCTTCTCAAAATCTATTACTTAACAGCTTTCCAATGCTGGTCAAGGCAACTTCTTTGTTTTTTTTTAATTTCTTTCGGTTTCTTAACTATAGCATATGGATAAAAATCTATACATGCCTTGCTTGCCTCACAAGATGTTGTGACAATAAAAAGTGATAATTTGCTGAAAAGGACATCGAAAACTGTAAACTATCAAGCAAAATCCAGTTATTGATGCTTTGAGATGAGTGTCTAGGCACAGATCTGCAAAGTCTGTTGAGGAAAACAACAACAACCAAAAGTTCTTACAAATAAAAGCATTATCTGAAAATGTTACATCAACCAAAATGTATGAAACTGGTAATCTTCCCAAGGCCAGCTGGTATACTCAGGTGATTTCCTGGATTTCAAAAATCCGGGGCCCGGGAGATAGCATGGAGGTAAGGCAGTTGGTCATCGGTTTGAATCCCGGTGCCCCATATGGTCCCCCATGCCTGCCAGGAGCAATTTCTGAGCATGGAGCCAGGAGTAACCCCTGAGCACTGCTGGGTGTGACCCCCCCCCCAAAAAAAAAAAGAAAAAGAAAAAATCCACAACGCAGGGACTGGAGCAATAGCACAGTGGGCATGTTTGTCTTGCACACAGGTGACCAGGTTTCGATCCCCTGCATCCCATATATCAGGAGTATTTCTGAGTGAAAAGCCAGGAGTAACACCTGAGAGCTACTGGGTGTGACCCCAAACAACAAACAAACAAACAAAAAAAAAACAAGCAAAAAAATTTAAAAATTCCACAAAACAGCTTGTGTGTTTGGAAGCTGGGATCCAAAGATGTTGGAATTTTATTAGCTGCTGAACCTCCAGACAAATCTACTTGGAAACACAGGAATTGGCATCAATTATCTCCTTAATCACCATCGGAGCCCAAAAACAGAAGCATGAACAAAGATTTATTCCCAGTGCTTGGGGTGACCAGAGAAAGCAGCTGATGGGTGGGGCCAGAACAATAGCACAGCAGTAGAGTGTTTGTTTGCCTTGCACGTAGCCAAACCTGGAGGATCCCGATTTGATTCTTGGCACCCCATATGGTTCCCTGAGCCTGCTAGAAGCGATTTCTGAGCGCAAAACCAGGAGTAACCCCTGAGCGATGCCGGATGTGGCCTCCCCCACCAAAAAAAGAAATGAATGTGGCTGGTGTGTTCCTACTTCCACTGCACTGCACCTTCATTTCATCCTATTCCTGCTTTTGCCTTCTCAATCTTACTGGCACCTCTGCCCCTGCATGGGGTGTTAGAGCTCTCTGGGGTGGGGTTACCTTCCCCAGAGGGAATGGGGGTGTTGCTTAATAACAATACAATGTCTCAAATGTTATTTCAAGTTTCTTTTTATTAACCATCTCTTAACAATTAAAAAGAACTAATTTCAATAGTTTTGTGTTTGTTTTTGGCGGCCACACCCAGTGACACTCAGGGGTTACTCCTGCCTATGCGCTCAGAAATCGCTTCTGGCTTGAGGGACCATAAGGGACACCGGGGATTCAACCTAGGTCCGTCCTAGGCTAGCGCCAGCAAAGCAGATACCTTACTGCTTGTGTCACCTCTCCAGTCCCTCAATAGTTTTTTTTTTAATATTCCAAGAATATCCACAATTTTTTTTCTTTTCTTTCTTTCTTTCTTTCTTTCTTTCTTTACTTACTTTTTTGTTGTTTTGGGTCACACCCAGCAGTGTTCAGGGGTTACTTCTGGCTCTACACTCAGAATTCACTCCTGGTAGGCTCCAGGAACCATATGGATGCTGGGATTGGAACCACCGTCCTTCTGCACATAAGGCAAATGTCCTACCTCCATGCTATCTCTCTGGCCACACATCCACAAATTTTTTTTTGGGGGGGGGTCACACCCGGCAGTGCTCAGGGGTTACTCCTGGCTCCATGCTCAGAAATTGCTCCTGGCAGGCACGGGGGACCATATGGGGCACCGGGATTCGAACCGATGACCTTTTGCATGAAAGGTAAATGCCTTGCCTCCATGCTATCTCCTGGGCCCCACATGCACAAATTTTTATTTCAACTTCTGATTAACCCTTTTCTTGGGGGAAGGAGGGTCCCACACTCTATTGTGCTCATGCAGTAGAGTGTTTGTTTGCCTTGCACCTAACCAAACCTGGAGGATCCCTGATTTGATTCTTGGCTCTGCTCAGGAGTGATCCCTTGTGGTGAGTCATATGTGACACTAGTGTCAGCCATATTCAAGGCAAATCACTTGACCATAGTACTTTTTCTAGAATCCTTTGTGTATATTTTATACTTATAGTATGTTGTAATTAAGAGGAGCCAAATCCTAGAACTCAGGAGCTGTAACTGCTGGGGATGGTGGTGGTGGCAGTGATATATTGGATTGGACAGGGTCATCAACAGTACCATTTCATCTCTTATAGTCTCCAAGCCATGGCTCTGAGACTTCCAAAGTGCTAATGACACAACCTGATAGAAACCATCTGTGGCTCAATGACAATAAGAGAAATTTTAAGGTATCTAAATTCAACGCTCTTTCTTTTCTCTTAGCCACTAGATACCACACACACACACACACACACACACACACACACACACACACACACACACACAGAACTCTACAGCTTCCTGCCTCTAGTAATAATTTAGAACTTGAAGTAGGGGCAGTGGTGTAACACCAGAATGTGTTATTAAGTGGGACTCTCAGGTGAAATTGTGGAATGTTATTGGTAAAGATGCTACCCTAAGACAGAACCTTGTGGAGCGCCTCAGAACAAAGGTATGGGAGGTCACTTCTCTCTGATTGCGAGGGTACAGGCTTTTTAGAGCAATGACCAAGACAACAACTAGCAAGAGAATGTTCTGAAGATTTAAGGCCCAAGGAAGTTGTGACCTACACCCCCTCCCCAAGAGTTAAATTTTATACCTGTACTTTCATTGGTTCGTTTGTTGGATGCCGCAAAGAGAATCCAGAACTTACTCATGCAAGGTAAGTGCTTCATTACTGAGCAACAATCGCTAGTCCTAGAGTCACTATTTGAAGGAGGGATTAGACCACAGTCAGCTGTGCTCAGGGGCTACTCCTGGCTCTGTTGTAAGGGTATCGATAATAGGTTGCATACAAGGCACGTATACAGTCTCCAATCCCCAAGAATCACCATTTTAATACTGACAATTTATTTTTGCCAGGGACCAATAGAAAGAGACCAGAAGTTAACTCAGAAAAGTATAAGAAACAGATAACATTTATTTTTGCATATGCAAATTGTGTACAAAACATACATTTTGTATTTTAATGCAACACACTCTTGAATATTCATCAATTAGAAATAACCCTTTAAAAATCCACAGGAACTAAAATTTTAAAATGCTTTTGCTAAAGGATTAAGCAACTATTTTGGTCTGTTCTGTCAAGAACGCAAGACTGACTCAGAACATTTAAATGTCTATTATCAACACACAGACTCATTTGCATGACTCAGAGAACCTGTCCTATGATTGCAGATTTTCTAAGTGGACATTGGCGTCACAACTACCTCCATCTTCATTTCTGAATTCTCAATTTAAGTCAACAAGCTTGTATTGAGTATTTACTAAGTGTCTTGCTAAAGAGTGAAAACTCTTTAAATAGGCCCAATTCTTCCTCATTTCTACGAGGAACATCTCAACCAGCAAGTTTCAACTATATTTGCCAAGAGCAAAAGACCTTTGCTGGTTTTTTTTTTTTTCTGTGCCTCTTTATTTCAGCTAAGTCACTATTTGAGAGAATTTCTAAAACATGAGTAACTTTTGATGGTGGTAGATAGTGGCCTCCCACATTCCCACGGAACTCTTTTGTGTGTATGGGTGAAAATGTCCAGTTCAGTTTCCTCTACCTGCCAAAGGAGGGAATTAAGGTTATAAGATCTTTAATATAGTGGTAAATAATTTTTATAATCAGCTATTTTTTAAATATTTATTTATTTATTTTTGGTTTGGGGACCACACCGGCAGTGCTTAGGGGTTATTCTTAGTTCTGAGTTCAGAAATATCTCCTGGCAGGCTTGGGGGACCATATGGTATGCTGAGAACCAAACACGAGTCTGCAAACACTGTCATGCAAGCTAAATACCCTGCCACTGTGCTATTGCTCCAACCCCTAATCAGCTCATTTTTAATGGGGAGGAGGTAAGGAAGAGTTAGTCAATTTTTTTTTACTTTTAACAGGAGTTCATAATTCACCTGTTAAAGGTCTCAGGCAGACTTCCAGATTGATCTCTAAGGAAGAGGGAATAAAATAAAGGAGAAAAAAAAGACCACCAACAATGCCCAGGCAATTTTGTAGGGTCTTAGAGTGCTAAGGGCCACCGGGGAAGTTTGCAGTCTCACAAATGCATTTCAAGACTTCAGGCCTTGCAAGCTGCCAAATCCCCCATGGATGGCACTGTAAACTACAAAATCACCAGTTTAAAAAAACAGCATAATTTAGTCAGGTTAATCCCTAAAATACCCCACACACTACTTTTTAGTTTATTATAGAGAAACTTGGAACCCAAAATCTCTGTAGCCTGGAACACTTCCCAGGTTATCAGAAACTGGAATGTTTTTGGGAAAGAGAAGATGTCTGGTGATGTTATGTGTGTTCCAAATAAAGAGTGCTCCATCAGGACTGGTGGTGCTTGAGGGACCTATAGAGTGCTGAGAATGTAAGCCTGGTTGGTAGCATGCAAGGCCAGTGCCTTTTCTACTGTGCTGTTGCTCTTTCTCCCTTACTATTTCCTTTGATTGATTCTCCATCTTTCAGCTCTTACTTAAACTTCAGAATCCATACAATATAAAACTGCCCTCTCTAAGAAGAATCAGTAACTTCAGCTTTAGTTTTCCCCTCAACACCTGCCCACATCAGAGCCCAATCATGTCATATGGTGATGGAGCCTATCTCCAAGCTTGCATTCCTGTTAGAGATTGGGGCTCTTCTGGTATAGGTTTTTAAATATATCTTTATTAATTATTTATATGGGACAGATCTGATTCTAGACTGTGGGATGATAACTGTTAACAACTCTTGGAATTACATTTTGGTGAAAGATTTTAAAAAGCCAAATGTGTATAACATACTGTTAGATATTTAAAAGGGCTATGAAGATCGAGTATAGAGTCAAGGAGACTGAGGGAGAATTTCAGCATCTTTGTTATTTGACTTTTAAAAAAATTTGGCAGCAGGGAAGGCCTCTCTGAGTAAATGACATCTGAACAGAGAGAGACTCAAGACAAAGGATTCTCTGAGGCCGGGAGTGAGATTGGAGATTGTGTCAAGGAGAAGAAAGAGAGGAAGTACAAAGCACCAGGGCTGGATGTGAATTAGACTTGTTCAGAGGACAGTGAGCAGGTTGACTTGGCTGAAGTGAACTAGGAGAAAAGCATGTAAAATAAAAAAGAAGAGAGAAATTGAGTCCCAAATGTCATGGTGAGAAGGATGAGGAATGTGATTTCAGCTGTAGAAAAGTTCTATCAACTGCTCTGGGGATCAGAATCAGTGAGGAGAAGAGTTGAGGTAGAAGAGGCATAATCAGGAGACCAGTACAATAGGGAATGTTCATGGACAAGCTGCAGGAGGCTTTGCCCAGGAAGGTGGGTCTGGACATGGTGCACAGAGGAAAACATAGTAGCAATGCCTGTGGCATTTTACAGAGGACTAAAAAGAGGAAGCACAGTGGAAATTAGGTTTGAGGATCAAGGAATTTAATTCTCTTATCTTCTACATCTTCCTTACACAGTGCTCTATACAAAACAGATTGTGAAAATTTTGGGTTGAAATTTAGTTTGTGACTATAAGATGTCATGCTTTAACAGTGAGACTGATTTAATCCTTCTTATATACATGTATATGTATATACATATATATTTTTACCTTTTGGACCACATTAAGCAGAATTCAGGAGTTACTTCCTGGCTGTGCACTCAGAAATTACTCCTGTCAGGCTTCGGGATCATATGGGATGCTGAGGATTGAACTTGTGTGGGTCATGTGCAAGGCAAACAACCTACCAGCTGTACTATTGCTCTGATCCCTTATGTATTATTTTTATGAAATTTTCTGAGTTTGATAGGAAATAAATTTTAAGTTAGAAATCTGGTGCTAGGACCCATACTTTAGGGTGGGTCAAGAGTGTTAAGCTGGGGGCCGGGCGGTGGCGCTACAGGTAAGGTGCCTGCCTTACCGTGCTAGCCTTGGACGGACCACGGTTCGATCCCCCGGTTCCCATATGGTCCCCCGTGCCTGCCAGGAGCGACTTCTGAGCGCATAGCCAGGAGTAACCCCTGAGCGTCACTGGGTGTGGCCCAAAAACCAAAAAAAAAAAAAAAAGAGTGTTAAACTGTATGTGTGTGTGTGTGTGTGTGTGTGTGTGTGTACAATCACAATCACTTATGAATGCTTTTATTTCCACAGAGAATGTGCTTGGAAAAAAAAGCCAATATCTTAGCTCTTAGCTTTAATTGCAAATGTTGTTTGGTGCCATGATAGTTGTGTGTGTGTGTGTGTGTGTGTGTGTGTGTTTTAAAAAGCCTTTAACTAAAAAAAAAGCCTTTAACTGAGGGATGATGGTAGGTTGCAAGTAGGTGTAGAAAGGATTCAGCCAAGACTCTGAACGAATTATAGGTCTCTCTATCTTATCTCTGTCTCTCTCACCCTCCTCCCCCCACTCACACATTCTTCTGGGCATTATGCCAACTTGAATGCTATACATTTCATCAGCTAACCTTACATGTTCTTCTGTCATGCCATATATGTAATCATGTGATAAATTCGGCAAACAGGAAGAAGAATATGAAGCATCCCTCTCACTTTGTTCATCAGGGAAACTCAGTTTGATTATCAATTCCTTGTGGACAGCTTCTGCTTCAAAAGTAAGTATTGTGGGAAACAGAGAAGGATTTTTTGTGTTAGGAGATTAAGAGTTAAATAAGAGATGTTTTTTTCTAAAAATCTAGGACCGGACCCAAAGAACAGTGGGTAGGGTGCTTTCCTTGAACAGAACTGACCCGGATTCAATCCCCAGCATCCCATATAGTTCCCTGAGCCTGCCAGGAATGATTCCTGAATAGAGAGCCAGGAGTAACCCCTGAGCACTGCTAGATGGAGCACCCACTCCTCCCCCCAAAAAGAAATACTGGATCTAAGCAAAATCCCAAAACTTTCAAGGAAGACTTGGGAATGTCCCCCCAGGAATTCACAAGTATTTCTGTTTGCAATGATATTCTGTTTTAAGTACCAGGATTATACAATGGTAGACCGATACATGTATTAGGTTTATACAATGGTACATTAATAAATAAATTTCTAAAAAGAGGAGTTATATGAATCCTGACACCCAAACATCAAAGTTTATGGAGAAATATAGTTGGCACAAACTAATGAAAGCCTATGAACTTGATTTTCAGAGCACTACCTAAGTATGTAATGATGGTCTCAACTGAAAAAGAATATTGAATTGGAGATAATACGGTGTTGAATGCAGCTGATCCAGGATCAATTTCTGTACTGCAGATGGTCTCTGGGTCCCTGCTAGGAGTGAGCCCTGTGCATAGATTTAGGAGTAATTCGTGACCACTACTGACTACCACTCAGAGTGCCCCCAATCAAAAAAAAAAAAATAAATCAAACAAATAAACAATCAAAACCTAAATGTAACAACACAATTGAAATGATATACTAAGTTACGTACACAAACTATTATTGAAATAAGAAACTAAAACTTTAAATAGTTTTTTTGTATTAAATTTATTTTATAATTATTTTAACTTTCTCTAATTAAACTGATATATCATAATTTCAGCATTGATTCGAAAGCTTTAATCATTGTTACTATTATCACAGCTGCCCACCACCAAAGGGGCAATATTCTTCTATCACTGAACCCTGCTCTTTTTCTTTCTCCCAGACCCAAAACTGCTTGGCAGGCTCAGTAAAGTAGTCAGAATCTCAGGGTTTGTTTTCATTGGCTATCATCTCTGGCATGTATATTTTAAAAAAATCCTATTAATCTGATGAAAGGGACTTTCACCTTTTATTGGTGGAGGTTTTTTCATATATTTTTTTCAATTTTAGCTAGTAAAGTCTATTGAGAGGGACCTTGGGTAGATAAAATATGGTAACAATATTTTTTTACATTGTCTCCTTCCCTAAATTGATTAGAGGTTAGTTCCCCCCACCCCCTTGCAATCTGTGCAAGCCCTAGTATCTACTAGATCAGGAAAATGAGCAAAAGTGACTTTGTAGGACCTCTAATAGCAGATTAGAAAAGTGCTTGGAACATCCACCTAAAATTTAAATAACATTGATATTAGAGAAAAATCAGATTTCAAAGAAATTCAGTGAGTTGGGAACCATATACTGAATAACACTAAACTGTTTGTATGGAGGTAGGGTGAAAAATGAAGGGGAGTGTCTCCACTTACAAACAAAAAAATTATTTAAAACATAATTTTTAATATTATATTTATTTGTGTAAGACAAATATTTTCCTGTAATAATAAGCATAAGTTAGGGTTTTCTATGTAACTGCTTCAATTCTATATTATACTAGACTTCAAACCTGGTACATTAATAAATGAATTTCTAAAAAGAGGAGTTATGTGAATCCTGACACCCAAACATCAAAGTTTATGGAGAAATATAGTTGGCACAAACTAATGAAAGCCTATGAACTTGATTTTCAGAGCACTACCTAAGTATATAATGATGGTCTCAACTGAAAAAGAATATTGAATTGTAGATAATACGGCATTCCTTTATGGAGGAATTCCTCCATTCCTTTATGGAGGAAGCCAGAATACAAAAAGCTACATACTATATGATTCTTTTTTTTTTTTTTTTGAATTTTGGGCCACACCCGGTGGTGCTCAGGGGTTACTCCTGGCTGTTTGCTCAGAAATAGCTCCTGGCAGGCACAGGGGACCATATGGGACACTGGGATTTGAACCAACCACCTTTGGTCCTGGATCGGCTGCTTGCAAGGCAAACGCCGCTGTGCTATCTCTCCGGACCCATACTACATGATTCTATTATAAGAAATGTTCTAAATAGAGAAATCCAAAGAGATAGCAAGTTAATTGGGGATATAGGGAGTAGGAGTAACTGCTAATAGTATGGTTTTATTTTTTTAAGGGATAATGAACATATTTATTAGTGAACCACTATGTAAAGCCACTGAATATTTATTAGTTACTGAGTTTTAGACTTTAAGAATGAATGTTAGGGTTGGACAGGCATCTTAGTGGACCAAGTACATGCTTTGCATGCCCAGATTCAAGTATAGGGCGGCATTAGGGTCTCTAAGATACTACCCTGGAGCACAGAGCCAGGAGTAGTCTCTAAATATATAGACAATTAGCACGTATGATTCCAACAACAACAAAAAAGCATAAACTTTATGGTCTCTGTCTAATGTCTTAATAAAGTTGCTATAAAAAATTAAGTGATTTAAGAATAAAAGAATGATGTGCTGCCTTTTATCTTCCTTCCCACTTCGAACCTAATGATTGTCTTTTTCTGTTGTTTCTAAGCACTTCTTTCACGGACTTCTTTAGACACTTTGTCCTTGCTGAGTGCATATCAGTCTGAAACGGTGCTAAAGCAATGATTCCAAATTTTAGCCAAAGGTGTGTACTATCTTGGAAATTTGACATTTCAGCACATGACTTGACAGGAAAGAACAGGTTCAGACCTAACAGTGATTCTTGAGTATTACCTAGAAAATGACACCCATGCAATCATACATTTTACATATTACTGGGGGAAGTTTGAACTATGTCTACCTTCTTTGAGCATTTGTGAACTAGAAAAAGGGTATTAGAGATCACGAGTTCCATGCTGCCGCTCCAGGTTTGGTTCCCAGCACCACCTGGTTTCCCAGAAACAACCCTTAGAAATAGGCCAAGAATGGCTCCTGGCTTGAACTGCTCTCACTCTCTAAAGTACAGATAAGTAAACATGGTAAACTAATTTTCACATTTTGTTCATTGATTGAGCTGCATCACTCACTGGTAATGCCCAGGAAGTCAGAGAGTTGACTATAATCTCCTCTTTGTTTTCTCTTTCAGAATTTACAAATTCTGGGCTAAGCTGATTAACACACAAGATGAACCTCTTAGGGAAGTACACAGAAAGCAGAATCAAAGACTCCTCTACCCTAGGACCAAGAGTCTAACCCCAGAAGAAGATAATTAGCCCCAACTCAGTCCTCCCAAAGCCACAACGCTGCTCAATGTCTCAAATACAAGCTTGCAAACACCCTAAGCCAAATCGTTCAGAGCTCTTTGAAGTTCAGAATAAATTATTCAAATATCTTAAATAAACTATGAAAATAAATGTTTGCTGTTTTAAGTAGGGCATTTCAGCATAATCCTTTAGGCAATAACAGTTTTCTGGACTACAGACACTCATTTTTTCTTAACTACAGACACTAATTTTTCATCCTTCTGAAGGCTGCAAAGTTCAAGGCTAAGGTTCAGGCAGGTTTGGTGTCTGGTGATCACCTGCCTCCTGGTTTTTGAAGGTTCATCTTTTTGTTGTGTCTTTATCACACACATACACAAAGGAAAAGGGGGAAGAGGAAGGAGAGAAAGATGAAAGAGAAGAAGAAATAGAGAGGGAGAGGAGGATGAGGTAAGAGGAAGGTGAAGGGAAGAAAGGAAGGAGGAAAACAGAAAGAGAAAAAAGAGTGAGAAGGAAGAGAAAGAGGAGAGAAAGAGAACTTTGTTTTTTTCCCAAATTATTAGGGCACCAGTCTTATCATGGCACTTGACCACATTGACCTTATTCAAATCTAATTACTTCCAATGTCTCCCCTCCAAATATTATTGCACTAGGGATCAGACTTCAACATAGAATCAGGGCAAGTAAAGACATTGAGTTCACAGCAGTATTTAATATCGAGAGACCCCTGAAATTTACAAAATGAAATAAAGCAATGTTAGTTCCATTAATTTTTTTTGGGTCACACCCGGCAGCACTCAGGGGTTACTCCTGGCTCCATGCTCAGAAATTGCTCCTGGCAGGCACGGGGGACCATATGGGGCACCGGGATTCGAACCGATGACCTTTTGCATGAAAGGCAAACGCCTTACCTCCATGCTACCTCCCGGGCCCCAGTTCCATTAATTTTTAAAAAAATACTGATCATTACACATTTGCAGGTAATTATCATTACACATTTTATGCAATATGATCCAGTGATTTTTTTCAGACAGAATAGTGTAAGAGAATTAAGGAGAAAATAATTAGAATAATTCTTTCTTGAAATCATGGGTATAAACAAGAACTGAATGCAGAGAAGAACTTTAATTAAACTTCAAAGATTGACATTGACTGGATACCAAGAGCAGGAGGATTTGACTCAGAAAACTAGAGAGGGCTGAATAAAATAAAAATAGGTGGCAGAGTTAGAACACCATCCATTCAGATCCTAAATTGATTTTGCACTTGCTAAACCAAGGTTAAATGATTGTTTATCTCTTTGGTAATAGAGAACAATATTATCTACTTTCTTCCTAACATTTTGAGGATTTTTTTGTTTGTTTGCTTTGCTTTTGTTTTTGGGCCACGTCCGATGACGCTCAGGAGTTACTCCTGGTTATGCGCTCAGAAATTGCTCCTGGCTAGGGGGACCATGTGGGACTCTGGGGATGAACCACAGTCCTTTAGAGGTCAACCACGTGCAAGGCAAATGCCCTACCACTGCACCACATTTTGAGGATTAAATAAATAAATATGCATATATATTGAATTTAGAACAATTCCACACCTGAGCAAATGCTATTTTAATGAAACTTATATTATGGACACATATCCATTAAAGTGTTCATTAAATCACAACCTAATTTCATACTGTATTATAACAGTGGTAGATAGTTTGCACAAATATCGACTTTGATGGAATTGAAAAATAACTCCTTTCTATAATGACCTTTCCTCTGATTGCTTTTCCTCAAGACTAAAATTCTTCCAAAGTCCACAAGAAAGTGCTGAGCATCTGAGCCAGAGTGGTACTAAAGAGAGTAAGGCATCTGCTTTGCACATGGAAGACCCAGGTTTCATCCTTGGCATGGCATTTAATCCTGATCATAGAGCCAGAAGTAAGTCCTGAATACTGCCAGTTGTGACCAAGAAACAAATGCAACCATGTGACCGGGAGATAGTATAATAGGATAATAGTAATTAGGATATGTGTCAGGCATAGATTCATTCCTGGTACCTCAAAAAATTCCTTGCAAAAAAAGCTATATATATATATATATATATATATATATATATATATATATATATATATATATGGCTTTTAGGCCATACCCAACTCTACTTTGCATTCAGGGATTAGGGATCATTTCTGGTGGGTTCAGGGGACCATATGGAGTGCCAGGGATGAAATCATGGTTGGATGCCTACAGCAAGCATCTTATTTGCTTTCTTATCTCTTCAGCACTCTGCCCCACTTACACATTTTAAGCAACAAAAACACAATGCCACAAGAAACACCTTTTGGGGAAGACTTGATGAATTGCCCAGGGATGAAAAGACAAGAGCAAAGTGTGCAGAGATGAAGCAGGGAGTGAGAGTCTTGTACTCAGAGTTTCTCCTTCCCTCTTAGTGTGCTTAGAGGAAACATAAAACATCTACTCTTCTCCCTTCTGCTGCTTCTTTGGACTGTTCTAAACCTTCAATTAAATAAAAGCTCAACTTCAAATAAAACGAACTTCCTAAACTCAACATTTCTTGTGTAGATTCTTTATAGGCTTAAAAGAGATGCTGGCACATCACTGTGGGGCACCCCTGGAAAGCAGGTTCTGATTCCCTGAACCCTATCCCCAGCTTATCCTACCATGCAGACTCCATTCATGTACCCAGCTATCTGCCACGCACACTAATACTTACTTTGTGGATGAGAGCCATGTTACAACTGTATTTGAAAAGAATTTTAAACTAACCCTACTGTGGGCAGGGCCTTTGGTGGGTACTTGAGTGCTAGTTGGAAGGGAAAAATGTGTGTAAGGAGCATGTGATGTTTTTGCAGTGGTTTGAGGGCTGGGTTTGGTAATTATACTCTCCAATGCGAAAATCCAGTGTGGCATAATAAAAAACACACCTCTGTTCTCCCTCCAACACGAATTCCAGATACAGGACCGACTTTGCCCAGGCTGACAGTGTTCCACAGAGGGTGCATTTGCTTTTCTTTTACAAGAAATCAAAGCACAAGGAAGACACCATCACCTTGGGCTTTGCTTCCTTTTTGTTCCTCTTCCTGCCTTTCCCTTATTGCTCTGCTTTTGCACATGTGCACATACACATGCAGGGACATAGACATGTCCTCTAGGTTGTCACAACTATGTAGCTCAAATACGTTTAGTAAAATAAAACCTTGTTTATTGAGTACCCTGCTGAACTCCTCCAAGGATCATCTGTGATGGGGAAGGATAGAGAGACGGTAAGAATTACAGTTTCCTGTGAACCTACTTGGTTACCATGAAAGGTTTGTTCAGAGTCACTCTGCTCAGATGTTATTTGACTGTAGAGATTCACAGCAACCACAAATCATCTCATGGTGTGCTTTTTTTTAATATCATATTTCTCTCCTTCCTTTTCTTTATATTTTTCCCCTTTTTAGTTTTTTGAGCCAATCTATGGTGCTTAGAGCTTACTTCTGACTCTGTCTAGGAATGATTCTGGGCAGGCTCTGGGTACCAAATGTGATGTCAGAGATTGAATTTAGGTTGGTTTTGTGACAAGGCAAGTGCCCTATGTACTGTACTATCACTGGTTCTTCCTTTTTTGTCTAATTGCTTCAGTGACTTGGCCTTAGTGTTTACACACTTGGTTGAGGTGCACACCAAGATGGTGTGTGTTTTGCCTTGATGTTCACAAACACTTGGGTGCAATTCTAGTCACCACACACTTTGCTCTTGAGTCTTGGGACCCTCAAAGAGGTATGCTGGCATCACACATGTGGGGAGGTACTGGGGCATAAACACTTGGGAAGCAGTGTGAGCCCCTGTGGTTTTTGGAGTGCCTTCATGTCTTTTTTTTTTCCTGATGCTTGGGAGTCACCAGAATTATTCCTCAGAGCCAGGAAAAATTAGGGGACAAAATCAGGTATTTAGTGAGCTATTTAACCAGCCCTAATTATTTTATTTGGGGGTATATAACCACTGGTGCTTGGGGGGGACAATGTAGTTCTGGGGTTCAAACTCAGGGCTCCCAAATAAAAAGTATGAAATTCAGTCCTTTGAACTATCTCTCCAGTCTAGTTAACCACCAAATTTTACAGCTTGAGAAATCACATTTTATTTATTTATTACCAGACATTAAACCCAGATCCTTTACATGTAAGACATATGCTCTACCACTTAGCCATAGCTCTGGTTGGTCTCTGTCATAATTTTTTGAATCACATGTTGTTGACATTCATACATCTTACATCTGTCTTCGTTAATCTTAGAGAATTTGCTGATCAAGAAAGAGAAGAGAGGGGGCGGCGAGGTGGCTCTAGAGGTAAAGTGTCTGCCTTGCAAGCGCTAGCCAAGGAAGGACAGCGGTTCGATCCCCCAGCGTCCCATATGGTCCCCCCAAGCCAGGGGCAATTTCTGAGCGATTAGCCAAGAGTAACCCCTGAGAATCAAATGGATGTGCCCCCCCCCAAAAAAAAACAAAAAAAAAACAAA